>CAIGRQ010328306.1:0-14877 GCA_903798375.1 Fraxinus sp. D2006-0159
ACACGGTCAATCTCAATCACAATCATAAAACAAGTCCTTCGAGGTCAAGATTGTACCGTTGTAACCGAGAATTGAGTGCCCATGTTAAAAGACGGCTTGAAGTGAACTATATGACGGGGATTCCGTTGCACAAAAGTTATAACTCTACCGTCGTAGAAGCGGGTGGTTGTGACTTGTGAGAATATGACTTGCGTGGAAAAGGATTGTCAAAATTATGTTAAAAAGGTGAGGCGGTTAAGACTTGAAGAAGGCGATGCCGTGACAATACAAGCTTACTTTTCGAAGATGCAAGCAAGGTGCCCTAGTTTTTATTTCAGTATGGATTTAGATGAAGAGTCGCGGTTAAGGAATATTTTTTGGGCTGATAATAGAAGTAGAAAAGTATATAAGGAGTTCGACGATGTCGTCACATTTGATACCACGTATTTAAATAATAAGTATGACATGCCATTTGCACCTTTCGTTGGAGTTAATCATCACGGCCAGTCAATACTACTTGGTTGGGGTTTGGTTACGAATGAGACAACCGAAACATTTGTGTGGCTTTTTAGGACTTGGCTTCAGTGCATGTATTGACAGGCTCCTCAAGGAATTATTACGGACCAAGATAGGGCCATGCAAAATACTATTCAGATCGTGTTTTCGAACACTAGGCACATATGGTGTTTGTAGCACATTTTGAAAAAGTTTCCAGAAAAGTTTAGATACCATGTGGACAAGAGTGCGATTTTTCTAACAAACACGTATTGGTGTATGATTCTCAAATTGTTGTAGAATTTGAAGAAGGATGGAGAGCGATGATCAATAGATTTAACTTGGGAGGTAATGATTGGTTGTCAACAATGTACGTGAACAGAAACCGTTGGGTACCTTGTTACATAAAAAATAATTTCTGGGCGGGAATGTCGACAACTCAACGCAATGAGAGTAAGAATGCATTTTTCGATGGGTATGTGCGTTCGAAAACGTCGCTTGAGCAGTTTGTCGAACAATATGAGCGAGCATTGAGGAGCAAGGTCGAGAATGAGTTTCAGGTAGATTTCAAATGTTTCTCATAGATGGTACCTTGTGCGATGAAGTTCGAGATGGAAAAATAGTTTCAGGCAATTCACACCATCTCGAAATTTTGAGAAGTTCAGGATGAGTTCATTGGAAAGGTTTATTGTGACCTCATATCAATCACGGAGAATTTTTCGGGTACGATGTATGAGGTTGTCGAGGACATGATACGTGATGAGCATGATGACAAGAAAAAGTTTTCCATCATGTTTAAAAAAGAAAAATGCGAAATTGTTTGCACCTGCCATTTGTTTGAGTTTCGAGGAATAATTTGCAGGCATGCGATAGCTGTGCTGATCCGTAATAACGTCAAGTCACTGTCGGACACCTACATATTACGTAGATGGAGGAGAGATGTAAGTAGAGCTTACGCGAGGGTCGCAATAAACTATGACGGGTTAAGTAGCACTCCGGGATAGTTGAGATATGACAACATGTGTCAGACATTTGCTTCACTTGCAGACATGATTGCAGATGACGACAAGCAAACTCGAGACATATTGGAGTGGATAGAATGTAAGAAGCAAACAATAAGAAATATAAGGTCCATTTGTAGATGTAATGATATACCCCAGATAGATTTGGAGAAAGGGGCATCACAACATACTAGCATGGAGAGCATATATGATCCAGTATGCTCGAAGAGAAAGGACGCGCCTAAAAAACTTCGTAAGAAAGGCTCTTTGGAATCGAGTTCTAGTATCGACAAAGTATGTGTTAAAATTATAATTTCTAGCATATTATACGTACATTATTAACGATTTATAACTTCTACCATATTATGCAGGCAAAGGGAAGGAGACAGAGGGCACCCCCACGTCATATAGGAGACAGGGCACTGATCCCTCAGGCACACCTTCAACCACAGTACATTATGCATTCGCATATCTCATATTCAAAACTCTCACAAGTATGAATACATTTTTTTTTGCAATATATTGGATTTCTCCAATGAACTTACTTACATATGTACTTGGTATAGGGTGATGGCAATAGTCTTATTCTCACACAACACTCAGGGGCTCCCAATTTCACAACTCCGTCGCCAACAACGGTTATACTCGATGGTCAAGGTAATGATGGTGAAACAACATAGTTTACATTCGTCAATTATTGTAGTTCGTGTATTGACTTTTATATTTTTGTAGTAGGTAACGCAATACAATACTATTGTCCAAACGAACTTGACCAACGTGGCGCAACACTATGACCATTTGCCTCAGTTTATGTTGTGTTGGAAGATTATGTTGGTGTTGGAAGATAGACAGATCAATGTCCAGTTGCCTTAGTTTATGCTTGTTTTGTAAGATAGACGTGAGTTTTTGTTGTATGGCTTGTTGATTATGGCTAGTTTATGATGATGGTGGTGTGTAAGACAGACAATTTTATTTGTTGATTATAGTTTGTTGCCTCACTTGATTATGGTGTGCAAGACATTTTGCTACTTACTGTCTTACTTTCCAGTAAACAAGACAATTATGCACTGTCTTTCTTACCTCATTTGCTTATGGTGTGTATCATCACTTCTTGCCTCATTATCAACAAACAATTAAGAATTTCTAAATGCACTGACAGTTTATTAAAAACACCAGCACCATTACAATTGAAACAAAAGTTCACATTACACTGACAGACTACAACATTAACCTAGAGACACCAACAACATTACACTCCACACCAACAACTACAAATTCAAACACCAATGACAATGCAATTCATACAACATTAACCTAGAGACACCAACAACATTACACTCCACACCATGTACACCATACACCACCACATTTTAAACTACAAGACATCAAATTCAAGCTGGTCCCTTCCTTTTCGTATCCACTTCCACCTTTCCATTCCCTTTGCGTATTGTGACATTAACCGAAATTTCAATGTCTGTTTCTTCAACTACCCGATACATAGATTGGAACGTACGAGTTATCTTCTGAAGTTCTTCGGTTGCTTTAGTATTGGATGACTCTGCTTGATCGACCCATTCCCAGTACCTACACTTAGCACTGCAGCAATTGAACAATTTGCCCTTGTTCTTAGTCTCCCTTTCGACCTCGAAGCACTTCACGAAGTCTGTTCACACCAAGGGCAACATCGTTTGTTCGGGCAATCCGAAAAGAAATGTCATTTCTCCCTATAGCTATGGCATACTCCGACATTCCTTCCTGTCATTCTACCACACAACCAAGCAACATACAACAAATCAATCAACTAAACATTTGAAATCAGAATGAGCAAATGAAGGCTTCAAACACGCCAACTGCTAACTTGGAAAAATTCAATGCAGGATTGAACTAGAAATATTCTACCAATTCATACCTTCCATTTCATTTCCCAGAATATTTGCAAAATTTTTTTAATTTTTCCTCCGACTCTTCCTAACATTCAGAGACGAGTTTTGCAAGATTTTATTTGAATTTTCCTCGCATTCTTCACCTCCACAGCCGCTTTTTTTTAGAGTAGATTATAATTCTACTCGTCTATTTCGCACTCATGGAGGGTTTACGGAGATTGTTGGGAGCTTTTCTTCGGAAAAGGGTTATGGGACCTTCCTTCGCAAGCTTTCTTCGAACTCAGATCGATTTTTAAAATACTTTGACACCTCTCTTCGCAATTTTTGAGCTTCCTTTCGTTCAGTGTATAAGGCGGGGGTTGGGGTTTCGTCGCCGTCACCAATTATCAGGATTAGGGGGGAGTGATTTGGGAGACTTCACCTTCAATATGGGTTGGGTTTCCTTCGTAGCCGAAAGATTTGATTTTGGGGGAGTGAATTGTGAAATGAGAAATGGTCTTTGAATTTGGGGATTTTTCATATTTGGGTCGGGTCACTTTTTGGGCCGGGTTGCCATGTCAGCAGGTAACCCAATGTGTAATGGAGCAGGTACGTGTAGCGGGACTGATCCCTAAAATACCACAAACTCCCTCCCCAAATTTATCTTCTGTCGATAACCAAAATGTCCCAAACCCCTCCCCATATTTTTCTGCTATGGTGCCATTCAACACCGTTGCAAACGACAAAGCTCACAACGCATAGCGCCGCCAGCCAGTAGAGTCTTAGAGAGATTGGGGGAAGACAAAGAAAGAGGCTGGGAAGAGAGAAATATAGGGTCAAAGACAGAGAGAGGTTGGGAAGAGAGAAATCTCTTCGCCGGCCAGTAGATTGTAGAGAGGTTGGGGGAGAGAGAATGAAGATAAAAAAGAAATAATTAGGGTTTAGTTAGGGTAGAAAATGGTGGGTTGAATATGTAGGATAATTTAATTTTTATAATAATATTATTAATATTTAAAATTTTATTTATATCTGATTTTTGAAAAGAAAACTTTTAAATCTGAATTTTGAATCGTATAGTTTAAAACTAGGGGTGGGAGTAATTTCCTCAATAATTAATTTTCAAACTTTATGAACTGAATGATTAAACCCAAAATCTTAAAAGGCCCAATAGGATGAATATTTTTAACCTTAGGGGCTAAATCACCAAAGTTTTAAACTTAAGGGGCTGGAACTTTAAAAACTTAACACTAATCTGAAATTGCAAGAAAGGACCTAAAATCTTCAAATTTTCACCCAAGCCCCCATCCAGCCTCCAAAATCCACTCAAACCCTAACTTTTTTTTGTTAAGAACCAGGAGGCAACGAGCGTTTCGCCTTGTAGCGGCGCTACAACATGCAGTGGAGCCTTCGTCGCTACTTTGCACAGCGAACTCGACAGCGTTGCGCGGCGGCCTGAAAAAACAAACATTTAAAAAAAAAAAAAAAAACTGAATTTTTGGAAAATATGCTGATTTTTTTTTTTTCAAATTTAACAAAATCTAAATCCAGATTACTAAATTTGAAAATAATGAAAATATCATAAGAATGAAATTAAAATTTCGATTCTCAATGATTCAACATGAATTGGTTCTGATACCACTTGTTGAGAAAATTCTTTACCGCCATATTCATCGTTCATGTTGGATAATCAAGAATAAGTAAACCGAGCGAAAGTGTACTTGAATCGACATGGTTATGATAATGGATGAATCATGCGATTTTAGTTTTCCAAATCAACACGTAGTTCTTTATTTCTCTCTGATAATGGGAGTCAAAACAAAATGAACAACTCACATATGATCCAGGGACCATAACCGTATATATATACTAACCACCTATTGACCTAATTAGGCCCATCATAAAATTAGAAACATATTTAGTCTCTACACATATAAGTTCACACTTTAATTGGATGATTCAAAACTCAAAATATCGAAACCTTATTAGATCACTTTAAACGGGTTTAACAAAAATTGATAACCATTAGTTTAATACACAATATTTTATATATAAGTCCACATGTTCTATTAAAATCCTTACATGTGGTCCTTGTTCATAGGTCTAAGGATTAGGGGAAGGTAAAAAGTACAACATGGTACTGTTTTGTTTTTAGTATCAGAGGATTAGGATCAAGGAAGGTAAAAAGAAATTATTAGTAATTTATAACTATTTTTTGACANGTCCTTGTTCATAGGTCTAAGGATTAGGGGAAGGTAAAAAGTACAACATGGTACTGTTTTGTTTTTAGTATCAGAGGATTAGGATCAAGGAAGGTAAAAAGAAATTATTAGTAATTTATAACTATTTTTTGACAAATACAACGCCACCATTAACTTTGATATGCATGATGTTGAATGCAAGTTGCAAGTTTGGAAGCCCTTTATATTTTGGGAAAAAGTGCTTTTATTTAGGTTTTGATTCAACGTGCTGAAAGCAACTTGTAAGTTTGATTTTGCACATGAGAGAGATGGAGACATAGCCACGAACTAAGGGAAAGGTGGGCTTTTTTTCCCATTCTGTACAGTCACTTGAAATAGAATTTATTTGGAAATAACGAATTATGGAATAATATTTTCTTTAAAAAATGTGTAGTTAAAAAGTAAGAAAACTTTATTGGTTTGTTTATTATGTGAATGTGTGGTAGAGAAATGATGTTTTAGCAAAAAAATTAATTTTTTAAAGGGTGACAAACGGGGCCTTAATACTCTATTAAAAAGTTCGAATAAACTAAATGTTAGAACTCCGTCCATTCAAGACCATGACCTCTACCCACACCATCCTTGAGCCAAAAGTGACGCGAACTCGTGTTTAGTTTGTTCCTTAATTAAAGTATAAAAAAACTCACTAACGTGTACCTTATATTTATGTAGGTTAGTAAGAAATTAATGACTTATTATTGGGAAAAAGGTAAATTTATTTTTAAAATAAAAATTCAACATATTTTAAAATGAATTCTCATGCTTGCGTCACAATGACTTAATGCTTCTCTAAGCAGATACCCATAAAAAGAAAATGTTCCTTGGCTTTGTGATGCAAGACAACCACCAAATCCATATCATAACATAAAAAAACCTAAAAAATGGCAACTCAATATGAAGATCAAGAATGCCAAATGCCACCCTTACCCCCTATCACCCCCAACCCTCAACCCCCTCCCCCCCACCATCCCACAGAGTGGTTAGTGGGCCCCTCTAAACCAATAATCCCTTCACGTGACAGTCCCCCCAACAAAATCATGAAATTACAGAATTTTGAAGCAACATTATTGTGGCATATAGAGACATCAGATTGATCCCATCTTTATCTTAATGTGCAATTCTTGTGGTCGATTCTTCTGATGGCTATCTCCACGTGTCACTATTTCGGAATTGCTCGGTAAATAGTCCATGTTTTCGTTCATCATATTTGATATTGTACAAATATAATGCACTGCTCGACGATATTATAAACATTCAATGTAATATACTTAAACATGTTGATAGACATAACATAAATTTGCATTGAAAAATTAAACATTCTACATTAAGGGTAGGCCATTTTGGACACTACTTTCTTGGATCTAATTTGGCAAACTAATTTCGTCGAGATCATCCAACGACAAGAAGACTTCATCCAAGCATGAAAGTCCTGTACTATCACCATCACGATCATCATCGTTGTTGTTATACTGTTGCACTCGACACACCACCCATTTACTATATCCCTTCAAGAAAATCAAATAATAGAAAGTTAATTAGTAACTTTACTTTCCACAACAATGTAGCAACTACAAAGAAAATAATTTTACACGTGCACGAACAAATACACCATATGGACGTCAAGTACAAAGTGTCGGACAAACAAGTAGAGTAGCTAGATATTAGTGGTCGGTCCAATATTGTCCCACACAAGTTATTGTATAGGGTTTTGTGCTTACCGTCTTGGAACTTCTTCTTGATGAAGAAGAATCAGAGAGCCTAAATTCCTGCATTATCCAATTTGTTTTAACACCCTCTGGAGATTCACCCGTGTAAAATGCATAACATTTCTTCATGCCAACTTTTTGGGCAGCACGAGAATATATTGGTTCATCTACACCCAAAGACTGCCAATATCCACTACCAGTTATTCTGGTTTGTGTCCTCCTGCTGTAGTAGTACCATTTGTTGCCTTCACACATTGCTTTACCTACATGCAATATCAAATATCTATTAATAAGATTATAATCTTCTTGAATATAAATAGATTACCATTGTTTATATTACCATCTAGTTCCCATGGATCATAGGGATAGAGGTCAAGATCAGGGATGATATCAGGGTGGTAAGGTAAAAGGGAGGCCTTTCGATGAAGGAAATGGACGACGAGCTCTTCATCACTAGGATTGAATCGAAAACCAGGTGGCAAGTTGAAATTGTTATCCCCCATCAAGTGTGTACTTGTGCAGAAGTGAAAATGAAGATGTGGGGTTGTGGGGAATGGAATGGAATGGAATGGGATATATATATATATATATATAGTAATTATAGAGAGAGAGAGAGAGAGAGAGAGAGAGAGAGAGAGAGAGAGAGAGAGATGTGTTTGATCAGCTGCACCATCAAGATTGGAGCATAGCTATTATTTTTTATATATAACTCAGTGCTGTGCCTGCTGGTGCGCTGCCTTAATTCCAAGGCGGCCGGGTTGGATATTTTCCAAGTAACGGGATTAGTCGGTATTAGAGGGAAGGGGGTGGCGAGGGCTTAATACATGTATGTATCTATATTTGAGATTTTGGAAATAGGGTATGTATCTGTTTATTTGTTATTACTTATTATCTCCATATTTTGCGAGGATTAAAATTTTGATTTTTATTTAAGTTAAAGGTAACAATTAATTTCAATCATATATTTCACGATACTCACAACTTTTCAATCATATATTTCATCAATTTTATTAAAAATAACAGGAGCTATATGTTTGATAATGTGGGTCATCATCACATTTCCTTTTATCATCAAACTTGAGGAAACGATGGGCATGTCGTGTACGTCTTATATTTGCTAGTGGGCGATTGTGGAATTTGATCGCGAGACATATTCGTAACCCTGATACGACGTTAATTTTTTTGTTTTTAAACTTTTGAATTATTGAGTTATTAAATACATGTCTTAAGTGGGGTATTTGATCTTAGGTGGAAAGCCTCACCTAATGGAGTGTCCATAAACCAATTATAATCATAATTTATTCGATGATCAAGTAATTAGGTTCTTAGTTTTATCCCATATTTTCATGGTCCCATTAGTTTTGATTCTTTGGTTGAATGTTAATTTTTTTTTTTTGTGTGGTCAAGAATGAGTTTTTACTTTACTCATTTTATATACCACTTACTTTTGGATAATGATGATGGAATAGGATCAATAAATTCAATGGATTTACCACAATCAACTTAACCAATTGGAGATTATAGTGAGTATCATCTTATCTAATTAAATCCAATAATAATTGTCTTCGTCATTTCAAAATGAGATCAATTGAAAAAGAGTAGTCCAAATGAAATTCTCCTCTTTTTCTCTTCGTTTTGTCACTTGTGATATAAAGGGAGAAGAACTCTAGAAAAATATCAATGTTTGTTACTTTAGAATTTCATCGTGATCGATTTTGTTCATGTCGTTTGACAATAGTTAAGGTGGCGACATGGTTTTTTGACATTATTTCATAAATTAAAGATTTCCACAACTTATATAATGAATAACAAGAAGGTTCGAGAGACCACATTATCGTACCTTAATCATCCTTATATTTCATTGGCGTCGTATCCTTGTGAATAACAATCAAATTATCATGTCAAGATTATCCAAATCATGGCGCCACCACACACCCTAGTTGAGGAGATCAAACTCCGAAGTGCACATTTTTGGAAACATAGACTTTCGTGTAAGCATATATACACACCAAACGTTATGCATATCGTTCTGTACGGTACTCGAACAGATATATCGTTCTGTGAAATACTATACGTTATAGCTAACACGTTTAATGTTCAAAATTGGGACCAATCATCCAAACATAGAGATGCGAACAGCATAGAATCTTTGTGCTTATGTCACCAATATATTATGCTTATGAATATTTGCACTAGTATAGTTGCAACCAACCCCACAAATGTCCAGTCCATTAATTCTCTTAAGTCCTGACAATCCATGTCGCATAAATTTTGTACCTATATTCTTTTTTAACCATTCTATCCCACCAATTCTTGGAATTATTATTGACACATTCTGCACAAAACTTTGTGCAATGAAGCATATGTGAAACAAAGTGTAGTGAATTTCGATGTATTGAGTTGAACTAGATTAGACATAAAATCGATAAGCACGGCACCTAAAATATTAATCTTGTCAATATCTTCATCAATCATGTTTGGTGTAGATCGTGCTTTGATAGCATTCTGTCAATGGATAATTTAAACAAAAGACTGTTTTTTCCGCCAATGGGATTTTGTCAACACACCATCTGTCAAAAAAGATGTTAAAGAATGATGTACAAACGACAAAATTCATGCTTTTTCCATGGTTGATTTCTACGCAAATACGGAAAGAATGTTTAAAACTTGAAATTTTGAGTTTGTTGATAAATTTGAAAATCCATAAATGACATATTTCGAAAAGTTTTTATCATGTGGCCTATGTAATATAACTTTATTATTATTATTTAAATAATATTAATAGTCAAAAAAAGGTTCAATTTAAACTCCATTAGAATTGACAATCACTTGCCTTGTTAGTTGATATATAATCTTACCAAATTCTACATTGTTCAATTTCAATCATGATGATTAAAAGATTTAAGTACTCGTGCACCATTAAGACGCCATGAGAGCCGCCATATGCTTTAATAAGATAATATGTTAAATAATTTTTAACCCTCGTTTTTTTCAACACGAAATAAATAAAACTCTAGTTACACTGTTTCCAAATTTATTTAGATTTAATTGTTTCTTTTCTAGGATTAGGATGTTACTCTTGTAGGCCATTATAATGTAAAATTTAGATTTTTAATACATTTTAATAAAAGTTGATGAAATATGTGGTTGTAAAGTTATTAAAAAGTTATGGATCCATGAGATATGTGGTTGAAAATGAATTTGAGTGAAAAATGAGTTTTAAAAAAATGGAGCAAACAAGAGCTAAATAAAAACTGATAAATCTCATCAAGTGTCTCTTTTCTTTGATATGTCTAGTGTTAGAATTGGATTATGACCCAAATTCTTGTTGAGTATTTGATTGTAAATACCGTTGGAAGAGTATTGGGAGTTGGTAGAGGACTTAAATATATTTTGAAGGAGTTCAATGTGAATTTGACTTCTATTTCATCACAACTTCTCCATTATTGATTCAACCCGTTGTATTGGGACTTCACCTTGTATTAAAATATTCATGTATTAATTCTCCTAGTATTTTAAGGATTCTTTGATTATAAATATTTGTTGTACAACACATTTAAGACTGGACATTGGTCGATTCGGTTCGATTCTAAAGAGAACCGACCGACCCAAAATTTTCGGGTATTTAATAAATGAAACCGTCGGGTCCAAATATAATTATGGAATCGTTCGGGTTCTGTTCCTTTCGGTTCGGTTCGATTCCGTACCATAATTAATTTTTTAAACATTTTCAACAACACTACATAAATACAACTAATGATATTTTCATTCGTAATTTTTACAAATTAACGTAGCCCAATTTAAAAACATATATATAACAAGCTATCCAATAAGATTAGTTCAATGAATACAAATACCAAAAAGTAAATATTAATATTAAAACTCGGTGAACCATATCAAAGTTACAAAAAAAAAAAAAAAACTAATTTGGCTGGATTAATTTGCTACTTTGCTTAAAAAAAATTAAAATAATTTAATTAATTCAATATAAAAAATTTAAAAAATTATTTAGATTCGGTTCTTGGTCTAGAACCGAGAACCGACACAAACACATCAATTCTCAATTCGAATACACGTTCGATTATTTAACTTATGAAAAATCACTTGGTTCGATTCGGTTCGGGTCAGTCCGATCCGGTTCAGGAATTTTGTCCAGCCCTAAACACATTCGAATTGACCAATTGTCCAATTACTAGTGGTCCAAGATATCATTTTTAACTCCTTACTATTGATTATAGTGAATTCTCAATCTCTATCGTGGTTTTCCTGAATTTGGGTTTCCACGTAAATCTTATTTTCTTTGTGATCCATTTTTTCATATTACTCATATTATTCTCGTCTTTATTATTTAACTTGATTCTCAACAAGTAGTATCAGAACGATTTTGATATCTTGTTTGTTTCTCAACAAAGCGGTATTAGATCCAAGGTTTTGACGGTTCTTGAAAGTGCCAAATTGGTTATTGAAGCGAGGTTTGAAGAAGGTTGATTTTTTCATCAGACATAAAAAGTACGAAATTTGAGATTTCGCTTTTAGATCATAACACCAGATTTTGTTATGACAGATTTTGTTTAGACACTAGAAGGGAAGTAACATAAAGAGTTGTGATCTTGTTGTTCGTAGGGATATTTGAGAAAATTTGTTAATTTAGATGGAGTTAATTGTGAACTTGATGATTTTGTTATTTGTGGTGATTCGAGTAAGTTTGGTGCCAAGGTAATTCTGCTGGTAAGCAGTGCTTGGATTCAGTTCATAGTTGTCGAGTATGCCCGGAGCACATGGTAGAAGAGATGGAGTAATATAATGGAATGTTTTGTTGGGATAATTTTGTTAGAGTTGAATGGTTAAGTTTTATTCCTTGCAATGAAATTCGTGTCAATGTAGAGTATATTAGAATTGGGTTGTGACTTAAATTCTTGTTGAGTATTTGATTGAAAATACTGTTTGAAGAGTTTTGAGTGTTGATAGCAGACTTGAAGATATATTGAAGGAGTTCAATGTGAATTTAACTCATATTTCATCCTAAATTCTTCATTATTGATTTTATCCATTGTATTGGGTTTCTTAAATTAAACTATTCATGTATTAATTTTCTTAATATGTTCGAGATTCTTTGATTATAAATATATGGTTATGTTAGGGATTATTTGATTATAAATATGTGATGTACATCACATATTGGAATTGATAAATTGTCCAATTAATTATTGATCCAAAGAAATTCTTTATAACTCTTTCCTATTGATTATAGTGAATTTTCCCCCTCTACTTGTGGTTTTTCCGGATTTGAGTTTCCATGTAAATCTTGTTTTCTCTGTGATCTATTATTTTCATATTGCTCATATTATTCTAATCTTTATTATTTGGCCCGATTCTCAGCATCTAGTTTAACATACGAAAATTGAACTTAATTGAAAGTTAAAAGAGTTATGAAGTTTGAATATAATAAATCAACGTAAAACGAACTCACAATGTGAAGTTTAGTTTATCTTATGAAGAATATATATATATATATATATATATAGCCATAGCAAAATGGCTCGTCGGCTCGTAGCTTGATAGGGCCAAGCCCCATTTTTGGTCGTCGGCTCGAGTTGGGCGGGCCGTGAGCCTGAAAAATTAAAAAAGAAAACTTGTCGTCACTTTTTTTTTTTCCTTTTAATTTTAGCTGTAATTTCTTTTTATAGATTAATATTTAGTTATTATTTATAATACGTATAAATTGCACAAATTTTAAATTCTTTAAAAAAAAATTTAGATTAGTCATGAATTTTTTTTTTAAAAAAAACAAACGAGCCGGCTCGGGTCGAGCCTAAATTTTTTGGCCGAGCTTTTGCTCGGCTCGACTCAACTCGGGCTAAAAAAAACTCGAAGTATTTTTACTCGAGCCGAGCCCGAGCAATAATTTTCGACTTGCAATTCAGCTCGACTTGTTGACACCCCTACATATTATTAATGTACCCCAACGCAGTAAAATATGTCAACAAGCCATTTTAGCGTCTTAATTGAAGTCAATATGCACTCTCCCTCCATACAGAGTTAAGAGCTAAAAATCCGACTCTAATACCATGACAAGTATAGATCATCATTGTAAAATCGGTTTATAATGTGAGGTTTTCGTTCTCCGTTCACCATAAAAAAAGATATAAAACAACTAAAAGACGGCGAGACGTGTATGTATAGATCTTCATTCAACGGATATGATAAAAGCACGATTTCTTCAATTTTCTCAAGCGGTATCCTATACTACGATTAAACTATGAGCTAAGGTGGTATGTCACTGTCGACATGATTTAAACTACGAAGACATTATTACTATTGAAAAGAAAGAAATCGGGGTGAAAAATTGTACTGCCGCAGAAGTTATACCATCAGAAGTTAAAATTGTACTTTTGTTCATATCACGTGTAATATAGCCGCAAAAGCAACAGTTCAGTTAGTCGGCCTCCACAAGGCCAATTAGCTTCCCGAAAAAGTCAACGATAATTCTGGAATTTGACCACTACAATAGTTGACTTAGTTGGGCATTCGAATTGGCCAACCCGTCCCGTCCTATGTGGTAATGAAGGAATTGAAAGGAATAAGTTTTCTACAAAACTTTTTACCAAATCCTAATCATAATCATAAGTATGTAAATCTTCCATATTGAAATCAAAGAGAAGATTAAAAGAGGAAGCATACCTTGATCCATATATCCGATTGCTTGAATTATACGGATTACGATCTTCCAATTGATACGCGATTTCTTTAGAATTCTTCTATGTTGATAGGGATGCATAGAAATTGAAAAATCATATTCAATTGAGAACCATGACCCCGATGATATAATAACTATATTGTGCAGTTATATCTTTCACGTACTTTAAATTGGTGTCTCATCAATTTAAAATAACTTTCTAATCTCTACACTTGATTCTCATGACATTTAATACCTACTAATCCAAAATTAATTTTAATAGATCACTTTATTGACTAAACTTTTAAAATAGCATTACATACACACACACACACACACACACATATATATATATATAATGTGTGGCCCCACATGATATTTTAAAACAGGTAAAACTTGTCAATGTACTTAATTGGCTCATTTGGCAAGATAAATAGTGTAATACAGAATTTTATTAAAAAATTAAATTAAATTAAAATATTATTTATTGTACAATGATAATATCTTATATAGAGTGTCAAAAATTGCGACGTTTCAAATAGGATCCTTTAGGCTTGTAAGCTCTCTTTTAATGAAAAGCTAACTATGAGCCTCTTCAATATGTAAGAATAAAGAAGCTCTAGAGTCCATTATATGCACGAAAGAATAGCAGAATTTAAGGGTGGTTTTATTAAGCTTTTGATAAGAGTTTTAACGGATTTTAATAAAAGTTAATGAGATTTATGTTTGAAAATTTCATAAAAATTGTTAATTTCATAAAATGTACGATTAAAATTGAAGTTTAATCGGTTGATAATTTTAACGAAGTTAACACACACTTGATATACCTCATTATGCAAGGTCCTAATTAATCTAGGAGAGGGAGAGTAAATACAAGGGACGAGGGCTTGTAAATAACTCTTAGCCCATAAAGCATTTTTC
>CAIGRQ010328325.1:0-16660 GCA_903798375.1 Fraxinus sp. D2006-0159
AGGCTCCCAAAACCCAGACCTGCAAGACAGCATTAGAGATAGGGGCAGAATGGGATGGGTGGGGGTGGGGAGGTCTTCCACATTCTCACCCCGTCGAGAATTTTCGAGACGCCAAAATCGTGGGGACTATGTTTTGGCTACTAAGCCCTTGTTCGCGCCTCATTATTTGGTTAAGAAGCATTTTGAAAATTGAAAATAATGAAGATCAAATAAGGGCTAAGGATGTGTCTGGGAGAGCTTCAAATTGTAATTTCAACCGTTGCAAAGTAAATTTTATACCGTTGCTTTTCAAGAATTTACAAGTTAATCTGACATGCAGCCGCAGTATTGCACCAATTTAGGAGAGAATGACTTTTTTGCCCTTAATATTTATTTCATTTTGCTTGACATATGGACTTCTTTGGTAATTCATTTTTTACATTGCCAGATTTGCATCAGTTGTGGGCTCCATTCTGCAGTAAAGCAACGGTCAATTAATTGCTCAAAATCTGGTGAGAAGCTGCATCAGACACACCCTAAATGAGACAAGGATTTACCACTTGATGAGTCGGGCGGGTTCAAATAATTTTACCCTCCCCAAATAACACGAATCTTTTTACTTTCTATAAAAATTTAATTAAAGAGATTAAAAATATAATAAATAATTGGTTGGAAGTGCACTTTCTTGACTTCGCGCAAGCTACACACGAAAGTCGATAATATTTTTCTCATGGTCTGTTTTTCTTGCTTACGCTAAATTCAAGATAACTTAAAGTTCAAGAAACTATGCAGGTATTTAATATTTATATTGTTTTTCATTAGGCAAACTTATTTTCCTCACTTATATGACTGTTTTATTTATATTTTTATTTCAATTTATTAAAATATACATTGTCATTTAATACATCTATTAACAATTTTGTAATTTTTTTTTCACTACTATTGGGAGGTTTAGCCCCTGTTGGTTATAGATTAAAATCAAAATTTTAGCAGATTTTGATAAAAGTTGATGGAATGTGTGATTGAAAAATTGTTGCTTTTAACATAGACATCAGTAGTCGTTGATGAAGGTGAGTCAATGATAGCTGATAATGCAAGTACTGGTAATTCCGTTCGAAATCGTCAATTAATATTTTTCTCATATAACTTACAATAATATCGTCCGCAATTATAGATACACTTTTCAACTCACACCCTTAATTATGGCCATTCGTAAAAATATCCCTAGTTAAATTTAATTCGTGAATAGTAAATACTAATGTTAGAAAATTCTGTCATGTGAAATAGCACTTAAAAAAAAAATATTTGACCTTAATATTATAAATAAAAAAGATACGTCTAAGTTACTAATATAATATTCTGACTACAACAATTTCTCAATCAAGTATTGTCGAGTATTGATAACCATCCATACTTGTCGAAGACAGAGACATCAGTAGTCGTTGATGAAGGTGAGTCAATGATAGCTGATAATGCAAGTACTGGTAATTCCGTTCGAAATCGTCAATTAATATTTTTCTCATATAACTTACAATAATATCGTCCGCAATTATAGATGAATTTTTTTTATCGATGTACATTTATTTCGTTTAATATATTATGAAACTTAACATACGTAAATAATTCAAATTTCATAGTTAGTATTATCAAATGAACTAACATATTTTGGAATAAAATCTCCCGTCCACTAAAAGATTCAAGATAACATCTAATTTATAAATTATGTCAAAATCCAACATTAATCTGAACAATATAATTATAACTACCACTCATTTATTATTCGCATTCGTGAAACCCATAACTATCCATCTTATTGTTTCTCTTTGTAAATTATTTATAAATTTGTCTAGCAGAAGTTTAAGCCCCCTGTTTTGTACTGATTGAAATCTAAATTTTAATTTAAATCAAAGTTAACAATTAATTATAGTCATATAATTTATGTGATCCACAACTTTTTAATCATATATTTAATCAGTTTTTATCAAAATCTATTAAGGTCCTGTTTGGTATAAATTAAAATCAGATTTTTAGTAGATTTTGATAAAAATTGATGAAATAAGTGGTTGAAAAGGTGTGGACCCCATGAAATGTATGATTAAAATTAATTGTTAACTTTGATTACTGAACCAAACATGGGCGAAATATTTGATTCTCACCAAATAAGATACTAAATAGTACATTAAGCTCATGTTTGGTACATATTAAAATTTTTCATTATCATTCTTCTACTAATTTTCAATCACACATTCTTCAATAAAATAATATTTTCCATCACATCAATAATTTTTCCTTCTTTTTCAATAGCACATTCTCTATCAATCTACTATTTCAAAATACATTCTTCCAAAATAATGTAACTCAAACACACCCTAAAACATTCTGGTGTTACGATGAGGGTCCGGTTCCCATGCCCGAATCCTGTTGGGCACATGAACAAACCCACGTGCTCCACCACCCACCGGAATCCTCCCCCCATTCCTCTTACGTACAAAATTCTGTATTTTAGTTTTTTTTTTTTTTTAGGCAAATCTTTTGTTTTGTATTAATTATTTTGTGAGATACAATACACCCGGACACTCCTACAAATTTTGGCCAATTTCGCACGTACGTACGTACTCTTCTTTCATATTTAATTAATTAGAAGAAAATGGTTTCAAAATTAAGAGGATGAATTTCACATTATTCAATTATAGTAATTAATCCAAATGTTTCAAACTTTTGTACACAGAGATAAAACCACGAAATTGAAATCTTGCTGAAAGTTGATATATTTAGCATGTTAAATTGAATATGACTAAAGAAATGAGCATTTTCGACATAGTAAAGAAGCTTAGAATGAGATCTGAAGGAGAAAATTTAGTAAGAGTCGCAACAAGTAAAGAGATGGTAAATAAAAGCTAGAATCGAGTTATAATATACTAAATATAAATTGAGCGAGAACGATGTCCAAAATTAATTATTCTACTCTTACTTGGGTGGTTTTGGTAGGATTCATCAACTAAACGATTACTTCAATGCGCGTGAATTTGTCATTATATTCTACCTAAATTTCTATATTCGTTTACTCGGTAGCTTGGTTGAATTGGATTGTGTATATGGCATATACATTGGCTAAACGATGATATCTATGTGCATGCATTTGTCATAATATCCTACCTAAATTTCTATATTTTGACTTGGTAGGATTGAGTTGTGTGCCATGCCGTATGGGTTGTGGCTTTTTACATCGGCCATACAATGACATGTATGTGTATGACTATGTCATAATATTCTATCTAAATTTCTATAGAATAATTCTTCATTATCAGGGTTTCATTTCACAGAGGCCTTAAGGTCCCTATACGTGTAGAAGAACTCATTTCTATATTCCTTTACACTGAACTTGCCGACTCGAGGGTGTATGGCTGATCCAAGAATCTCGTTTACACACGAAAACTCGAGAGCTGAATGAGTAGTCATGAGGAGTTAACTATCAAAATTGACAATTTCATTGCAAACTCATCGTGTATTTGGCCAAATGCAAGTACTACTACTACTACTACTACTATTATTAGGGATGACAACGGGACGGAATGAGATGGTTCGATCATTTTCACCACATTCTTATCGAGTATTTTTAATATCTTGTCCCATCCTCATACCCGATTAAAGCGAGAAGGGATGACATCGAGGCGGGGATGTATTTCTTATTTATTTTATTTTTTGCTTTTGCTTTTTTATTTTTTTAATTAGTAAATATTATTACTCTTTTTTTTTCAATTTATTAAAAACAATTTATGTTCTCGTTTCGAGACAATGACCCCGTCTCGTTTACCTGGTTAGATCGGTAATGCTCCGTTCCATTTGGTACGGGGTTCCACAAATATCGGGTTGAACGATTTTTTTGACCATCCCTAATTATTATTTTTCTTTTGGGAGACACATATCACTTAGGTCAAAATTTAATGAATGCAATTTAATAAAGTTGAACCATATGCATTTATTTATCTTGATAAGACCAATGAAAGCGAAATTCTTATTTAAGAAACACATCACCCCTTGTCTAGGATAAGATAGCTAAGCGTGTGAAGTGAATCATATGCACATTTTAGTCAACAAAATGCGATATTAATCTACACATCAGATAACAATGTCAAATTGGTCAATTTCAAGTTTAAAGCCATAAACCCTAATGCGATTTTAACCTATACTAAACTGATTATTGATTTTAAATTTTTTTTCGATTCAACTGATCGGTTCGATATGAATTTAGTAACATTGAGGTCCCGTTTGAACCACCTTTTTTCTAGAATGAGAATGAAAAATATAGTCGTTATTGGACCTCACACGAGAGATAGAAATTCAAATTTGATGATTTGATGTGATGAATAACTGTCATATTTTTCGTTTTTAGAGAAGAAAAATGTGGTTCAAATACGGCCTGAATTTACCTTCAAAATAGAAAATGGAGATGAGCAACTAATGCCAATTTGAATCTTGACCGAGGATTCAAGTCCAAGCTGCCCTTGACCAGTAGAAACCCCTTTGATCCCGTGACAAAGCCAAACATCCTGGCCCCACCAAAATCATACAGTCATGCTCCCATTCTTATACACGTGCGCCACACCCAATCATAATCTCGTACAACAAACTGAGGGTATTTTTGTCTAACCACTTCACCAATCTGGGGGCCGGAAGAAATTCTACAATTTCTCACGGATTCGCTGACTTTGACACGTCATTATCCAAACCATAATGTACATGTCATCTCGAACCTCATAAACGGTTTAGATCACTCGTTTAATCCTCATCCGACGGCTGAAATTCAAAATCCTAAAGACAAAACCGACACTACCCATAGGATTATCCTACTTGTCCTGGGGATTTTACCCACCTGCAGATGTAGTGTTGACAATACCTCATTGGCGGCAACAACAATTTTATTTATTTATTTAATTTTTTTGACAATATGCAATGATAGAATATTACGTGATATCATGTCAAATTATATATACAAACTGATTGTACGAATACAAAATTAATTAAGCTATTTTGTACAATCCTTGACGACAAATTTAATGTTGTCAGAATTCGGACTATTAATTTCAAAAATAATTGAAGTTGTCGACCAAAATAAGTATGTACTTCAACCTGACTTTTAGTTACTGTAGACTGTAGAGTACAAAACACTTGTTTTCAGAAATTTTTTTAAAAGAAAATGTTATATATATATAGAGCCTGTTCATCTTATTTTTTCAATTTTAATCTGATTTTAATATCTGCCAAACGCATTCATGATACGTCCACGTATGGATATAGAGAGAAAGTACAGAGCAAGAAAGAAAGAAGAATATGGAAGAATATAGGGTTTTTGGTACCTCGGAGCAGAAGGGCATATTGTGGGAGAAAAAATGAGATCAAATCCTAACCTTTGACCATTCTGATTGTGTTTTTTTCAACGTTTGGATTGTTCGAATTTATCCGACGTTCTTGTTTCAACTGTCTTCTTGTATACACGGAAAGAGTAAAAAGTCCTTCGGATCTGGCTGTAAGGTGAGCTATTGCATCCAATTTGTATTGATTTTTCATGATTGATATAGTCAGTTTGGTTCTTGAATTAATTTGATTGGATTAAACTGGCTTTATTTGCCCGAAGGAGGAATTTTATTAGTATATGTGAAAAAGGTTTTACTTTGTATAACTAGATTGAGTTTGTCGTAATGTGTCAAGTGTTTGTAATTTCATGGATAGAGGTGTAGAATTAATTAATTTGTTAAATTGTATTCAGTGGCTTACGTGTACATCGCGCGAATTAGCTGACCAAGAATTTATTATAGCTTGATAGTGATTTTGATACTAGCAGTTCTTGGTAACAGGCGGACTACTTCACCAAAGTGTAAGCACTTCGTATTATCTGTTTTTTCTTTACTTTTTGATAATTATTAATCCTGTGAAGGAGAATCTTGAATGATTAAAGGTGGCTATTTTGAGTATGAATGCCCCGTTTCTTTAAATATTTGAGTCCACCCGAGGATGATGTTTCTGATCTGTGATTTGATATGGTCCTTTTCTTGTCTGCAGATGCTGTTTGTTGCTTTATCTAAATCACCAGATGGCTCTCTCACTGTACTGATCTCATATTTCTCGCTCTCCGCGGTTCTGTGTTCTAATAAATCAGTGCCGTTCTCTGTTCTGTTTTCTAATATTGTTGGTTGGAGGCAGTTTAAATCTTTGTTTGCTGATTGATGATCATTATTGGATCAGGTATTTATCTGGTTCTATCTCAATTGGCTTCTGAGTTTGGCGGTCAATTGAGAGTGACTGAAACTCTCTCTTCCTTTGCCATCTCTATAGAAGAACCAGGGTTGGTCTTTCTCTTATGTTCATGTCCCGTGACTTGGATAGCGCTGCTCAGACCCAGATGGCTGTGGCACTTTTCAAGAGTCCCTTTGGTAGCAGGGAGTACCATGGAACCAATAGGACCGAAGGGAAACCAACAGGAAGGAGACGTGTTTTTGTGCAAACTGAGACAGGTTGTGTTCTAGGAATGGAGTTAGACCGGAGTGACAATGCAAATACCGTGAAGAGGAGGTTGCAGCTTGCCCTGAACTTTCCCGCTGAGGAAAGTTGTTTGACATTTGGTGATATGGTATTGAAAAATGACCTCAGTGCCGTTCGAAATGACTCCCCACTTCTTCTGAGACGGAATGTAATGCACAGAAGCTCCTCAACTCCCTGTCTGTCTCCCACTGGTAAAGACATCCAACAGAAGGATCAGAGTGGCCCTATAGAGGTATTGGGGCACTCGAATTGCTTCGCCAATACCAAACGGCTTGTTGAGGAAATTGTTAAGGCAATGAAGAATGGAGTTGATCCACTCCCTGTTCATAGTGGCCTTGGAGGGGCTTATTATTTCAGAAACATTAGAGGTGAGACTGTTGCCATTGTGAAGCCTACAGATGAAGAACCTTTTGCACCAAACAATCCGAAGGGCTTTGTTGGCAAAGCTCTTGGGCAACCAGGCTTAAAACGTACAGTGAGGGTTGGAGAAACGGGATACAGAGAAGTGGCTGCTTATCTTCTTGACTATGAACATTTCGCAAATGTGCCACCCACGGCATTAGTGAAGATCACCCACTCAATCTTCAATGTTAATGGTGTGAATGGTAACAAGCCTCAGAGCAAGAAGCTTGTCAGCAAGATTGCATCCTTTCAACAGTTCATTTCACACGATTTTGAGGCCAGCGATCATGGAACCTCAAGTTTCCCTGTTTCTTCCGTGCATCGCATCGGGATATTAGACATTAGGATTCTTAACACAGATAGGCATGCGGGTAATCTTTTAGTTAGGAAGCTTGATGGTGTTGGGAGGTTTGGTCAAGTGGAACTTATTCCTATTGATCATGGCCTCTGCTTGCCTGAGAGTTTGGAAGATCCGTATTTTGAGTGGATTCATTGGCCTCAAGCTTCAATACCATTCTCAGATGATGAGCTTGAGTATATAGAAAATCTTGATCCTATTCAGGACTCGGAGATGCTGCGAAGAGAGCTCCCCATGATTCGTGAGGCTTGTCTACGTGCCCTGGTCCTCTGTACAATTTTCCTTAAAGAAGCTGCTGCATATGGGCTTTGCCTTGCTGATATAGGTGAGATGATGAGTAGGGAATTCCACAATGGTGAGGAGGAACCTAGTGAACTTGAGGTTATATGCATCGGGGCAAGACGGCTGATTACTGAGGACATGACCCCCAAGGCTGAAGCTGATGGTGAGGAATTTCAATTTGATATTGATTACGAAGATGTTGGAGCTGACTTCACCCCAAAATTGGCCTCTGAGGACTTCATGGATAATTTTGGATTTGGAGGTGTTAACGCCTTTACTCCTCTTTCTAAGCTAGAGGAAACCATTGAAGAGGAAGATGAAAGTGAAGGAGAAGAGGTGGAAAAGGAATTCACTGGGGGCCCTGCCCTTGAGGGGATCTCGGCTATTTCAAAGCTGTCTATATCGCTTAAAAATACAGACTTAAGTGAGAAGAGCCATAAGTTCCCAAAATTTTCTGGAGCAAAGCCCGACTATGGTTTTCTTGCTAGTTCATCATCAGGCCATAGGAGTGTAAACGAGCAGCTTCCCGCAAGTGTGAGCTTTGTGAAGCTAGCAGATATGAATGAGGAAGAATGGGCAATGTTTTTAGAGAAGTTACAGGAGCTTCTGTACCCAGCATTTGCTAAGCATCAGTCTGTGACCCTTGGTCAGAAGCAAAGACAGAGGCTCGGGACTTCTTGCCAGTTTTGAGAGAGTTGTGACTACCATATGTTGCTATTGCAGTCGGGAGAATAAGATGACAAGCTTGTTGAAGGATTTCTCGGGTAAATTGGTTTATGATTTCTCGTAGCCGTAGGGTAGTAGTAGTATTAGTAAGATGAGGTGATGTAAATATTCTTGCACCTTGCTTGGCTTTTGATCAGTACTAGTCAGAATTAAAGTTTGTCAAGAGTGTATTGGATTGAAAGTCTATTTGACATATATCATCGTGCACATTGTATATGATTAATAGTTGTATCGCATCAGGAAAGACGTAACACACTTCCTTAAGTGTCACACGTGACACAAAAATTCCAGTGATGCCGACTCTCAAAGCAGAACGGACAATGGAAAGCAACAAATTCAACTATCGGGGGGCCCTCGTAAAAAAATCACACAAATTATTGGCCCTGAGATGCATTCAAGTCCAATGCTGTACTTCTGATTTCAACGGGTAATCTCGATTCTTGATGTCATTCTGTCATTTGTATTTTGAATATTGGTTCATGAATACCATCAATATCTAGTGGAGGAATCTAATTGACTAGTGAATTCTCATTAAAACCCGGTTTGAATATTTGATGGTAAATTTTCTCGATGCTTTATTGTCATTGGTAGCAATGAAAGATGAACTGTATGTTCAAATCAAAGCCATCTATGGAGATAAGCATATCGTGTTTGGTGAAAGTCTCCATCAGAAGAAGTCAATTTTTTGGAAACAAGGCCTCTCCTTCAACGAGAATAAAGAAATTTACTTAGGCCTTGTTTGGTACAGATTAAAATCAGATTTTAATCTAAGTCAAAGACAAACATTCAATATTAACATCTTTCATAGGGCTTACAGCTTTTCAACCACACATTTCAAAAACTTCTATCACAATCTACTAAAAATCTAATTTTAATCACCTTCAAACGCCTCTAATTACCAAGATCTTGGCTATGATATTGAGAAGACGACCAGATGATAATATAGTTTGGAGGTCTAAAACTTGGCAGGTTAATCAGTATGCTAACCTTGGTTTGTATTTTTGAATTTTACTGCAATAAGAATACTATCTAGATAATTGCTGAAATATTTACATAACTGGTGACATAAATAGCTCCTCAAAGAAAAATAGTGATCGACATAGGTAGCAACATTTTCTTTTCCAAATCAATCATAAAATTACACAATATATTTTAAATTATGACAAAAAAACTCAAGAAAAAGGAAAAATCATTCTGCAGCCATTCTACCTGAACTGTGTGAAACAACATTTATCAGACATGTCTCCAAGGCCTTTCTGCAAGATTTACACACTCACTATATCTATAACAATCGACAAGATGATCAATTGTCATCCCACATGCCTGCATGAACGAATACACGATAACGGGCCCCACTAACTGGAACCCATGTTTCAATAAGTCCTTGCTCATGGTCTCAGCTTTTGGACTCCTCAGAGGTACATTTCTAGGATATCTGAATTTGTTGATCACTGGTTTGTAACTCACATAATCCCACATGTAGCTACTGAATGACCCAAATTCTCTCACAATCTGTAAAAAGATCGAACCGTAATGCAATTAGCATTTCGATATAAGCTACATCCTGAAATAGTTTGTTCTATGCTAGATCGCAGACACGATTTTTTATTTTTAATTTTTTTTCTTTAGTGTAAACACAATAGAAAAGACTTGCCTTTGTTATGCATTTTGCATTGTCTACTATGCACCTAACTCTGCTTTCTGCTAAAGTCAGCTCTTTATTGGAGGCTATTTCAAGAATCTCCTTTTCTCCCATTTTAGACACATTGTTGGGATCAAAACCAGCAAAAGATTCTCTGTGTTATTATCCAAAACACAAGATTGCATTAAGAATCCGTATATCTTATTAAAATAGATACATTCAATTCAAATTATAAACAGAAATTCTAACCTCAGAAGTTCCCTCCTTTTTAAGATTTCTGTCCAGTTAAAATCCATAAGCATCCCAGACAACGCAAGCAGCTCAAACAACTGATTGTCATCATAAACTGGAACTCCCCAGCATTCGTCGTGGAATTGTACATAAACTTTTTCTGTTCATTAAATCATCTGATATTTATATTACAAGTATCCCCAGCCGTCACTTGAATTAATGCATATAAGGAAAAACCATAATTGCAACTTTTGACCACAAAAATGCTTAGGTTGTTTTTAAGTTTTTAGATGAGGTGGTTCGATAGGATTTTGTTTTTTATTTCATGTTTAACTTTAAGAAGAGTCACATGAATCAATGCTGGTAAGGAAAAACCATAATAGCAATTTTGTCACACGATAAAACTTAGCTCTTAGACGAGTTACTTTAACTATAAACTACTAACAAAAAATAAGGATGTTTGTCATTTACAAGCTAAGAAGAGTCAGATAAGTCTTACCACTGTTGCTCGTGATCCAGTTACACCTCCTTCTGCCTCCTTCCTCGGTAGGACTTGCACTAGGTTGACGGATGATTTTAGTCACATGGACCTCTCTTCGTTCAAGTGGCGCTATCAACCGTAGTGCTGATAAGATTTTCTGATCAAGCGGAGTGGAAGAATCTGCTGTTAAGGAAGAATCAGTTGAGTTCTGTGACAAAGATAATGACAAAGAAGATAAAGAAAGAGGTGAAGAACAAGTTCTATGTATCCCAATTGGGTAAATTTTCTTGAAGTGTTTTGACAAAATGTTGCAGTTTGGTTTTTCCTTCTGTTTCGAAATACATCTGTTCTTCTCTATATCATGTTGTGTACTATATTGTTTGGACATGTTGTAAGGATAAACAAATTCCACAGCTCCGTGTCTTAAAAATGGACAGATTTGAAGTGACTGAAATTTATAAGGATGTCAAGAAGTTGGTAAGTGGAAAAGAGTTCCAAAGTACCTTGTTATTATCTGCTACTTAGGTTTTAAGCAAAATCTAAAGGCATATTGGACTTGTATATTATTTTCAGAAAATGACATATGGATTTCAATTGTTATCAATTTTACAAAGATCAAAAAGATTCTTACAATGGAAATGAGATAGACGGAAATCATGGAAATTGACGAAAATGACTAAGATTATGACTAAACATAATTATGTATATAATTGTATTTACCATATTTAAGTTGATTAAATATACCATATTTAAGTTATTACCATAGTTGTATATGGTAATAATCTTCTTATATAATGTAAGGAAACTCGTATGAGAAGATCATTCAATCAAAAGTTTGTCAATATGTTGAATAACGGCTGTTTGGCATTGAATGAATCAGTGACTGAAGATAATTCATTTAATCGAGTTTATTGAGAATGATACTCTAGTTTATTGTTGGCTGGTTGTCTAGAAATAATTAAAACTGGACATGAGTACAAAATTTGATACATGGATTGGTTAATGAAGATGTCATAGCTGAAGGGTATATTTGATTGGATATTGAACCACATCAAGAAATAGAAATTGTGGAAAAACAATTATATTTCTGCATAACAAATCCAGTATTCTTGTAGTTCCAATGGGATGGATATGATCAAATTGGTTCATGAATTTTCCTTCCTTTTCTTTTCTCATTTGCTCAAAGGCCAAGAATTTCATATGTGGGACCCCTGTTGGACAAGTCGATATTCTCTCTTCCTCTTCATCTATCTTTCCACTACAACTTCATTGTTATGACATCACCATAGTGCAAGAGGCTTTTGACAAAGAGCATAGTTTTCAAGTCATTGATAGAAGTCACCAGCTATACAAAAAAATCCAAAAATTACATTAGTTTTACATAAAAGGGCAGAGATGATTCTTAAGGCTAGAGAATTAATTGATCTTTGAGACTTTAGTTTACAAATGATTATTTCATCAGCCTAGCTAACACTTTATTAAAATCAGATTACATAATGTACAGTGAGCAATGGTGTAATTTGATCTTGATTATTATAGCAAGTGCAAATTAACTGTCAAGAGAAAGCAAACTAAGATATGGTGAAAGTTTTTGATTTCTCAACTGTGAAATATACCCTTAACTTAGAAGTCATTATTTCAAAAGCTACATAATGTTCTCAATATTTTTAACGCATAAACACTTTTGAAGTATCCTTATTGTGTTCAACGAAGTGTACTAGATACGACTGTTAGATAATTATACAATAAAAATAATATGTGAAAGAAATAATTAATTAAGATAAAATGTTCAACTCATAAAAAGTGTGGAATTTGTGTGGGAGATTAGGGGTTCGAGCCACGCCTCATGCATTATACTGATCCTAAATAAATAATTTCTTTTTAATCATTTTCGGAATTGTTTAGTGGATCAACTAACCAGTAGAATTTGATTGTTTTAACTGTCTAGTATTAACAACCCATTACAACAAGTCGTTAAAATTGAAACTAATGCTAGATTATGGTGTGGGCAGTTACTTCAATTTTCTGCATATATAAACACAAATCTGAGCACTAGAAAAATACAACAAAAAACGAGATTATATCTTCATATACAGAAAAATATTATTCTTAGTTTTACATTTTTCTGGAGTACATTTGAGAGTTTTGAAAATCATTTGTGATTGCTGCTCAATTGGTTTATTTGATCGTTGTATTCTGGAGGTGATTGTCCACGGATGTCGCAGCAGTTATCGACAGGCAATTTCGCTTTAGGATATCGTACTGTCATGAGACTCGATCAGTCAATAAACTTTTCTGCACTTTACAGTATTGCAACTAATAATTTTTTCTAACAACGACAACATTTCATGTGTTCGCTATTTTTCAACATGACATGTGAACAACAAAACCAATCCTTAACTATATGCATGCATGCATGTATGTATGTATGTATGTATGTGTGTGTGTGTGTATATATATATATATATATATATATATATAATTTACACTTTTTAGTTGAAGTGTTTGCCTCGATGAATTGCGGGTGGGTCTAATATTAAACTTAAGTCCCACTCATTTACCATAGAGGAATGAGGCAAACCCATTGCCTACAATGACAAAGATATATCATCTTTTATTATTCTTGTTCTTTTTAATCAGAATATGCTAATCGAAACAAGGGCTAATATAAATTAATGAGATATCTCTGTCATGAAAGATCGGAAATACTTAGAAAAATTAATCAATGATGCAATGCACTTTATATATTCTACATGTCTAAAGAATCTCTTTTCTCCGATCATATTTTCTGAAACAATTTTAATTTTATGAATATGTTCAGATCCAAGCCTTAGTCCAGAAGTTCGTCCTCGCAATATATTGTTTCAATAGAGTCGAGTTAACTTAGTAAATCGACAAGTAAAGGTAACGCTTGCATGAGCTCATGTGAGCTTTGGCTCATGCCTCTATATGTGTAGGTTATTCTTTTGTGATTTCGTCTACACACTTGAATGTTATCCAAACTAAATTCTTATAAAAAAAAATTTGCGCTATTTATATTATATTAAGGCACCATGTGAGGAGAACACATTATCAATATCGCTACCCCGTCATAACTCAACCACTATCTCCCCGTGCTTAGATCATTGAATTGAACTCTTTAAAGTTGAAATTTATCAAAAACTCGATAGATTTTAGGGAAAATTACAGACCTTCCATGAGATTAATGACGATGTAAAGACATTTCATTCCTTTTCAAAACTATACAAATTTTCCTTATTTCAAGTTTTGGATAACGCATGCTTTCCTTGGCGACATTTTTTCTTGCAATATAATTTTATTTTTAATAATTTATAAAATTTTAATAGAATCCTAATTTATAAATTTTAATGAAATCGAGAGATTTTAACGGGTTTGTTACAATTTAGATAAAAATAACATAATATAACTTCTTAATAGATAAAATAAAATTCCTAACCTTATTGGTTATTAAAAAAATATATATATATATATATACCTTTGTAATTTAAATAACTATTTTTCATCCATCTACAAAATCAAGAAAATAAACTTTAACATGTTAAAAATTAGTTCCAACTGAAAAATTGGAAAAAAAAAAATACAATATACAAAATCAAGGAGATATACATCAACAAATTAAAAATGAGTTCGATCAATAAATAAAATAATTTTCATTATAATGTCGATGATATATAGTTTGGTTTGGTTATGATTTCATTACTTAAATTTTCAAATGATAAATGCAAAATAAATCCATCACCGCATCCATAAGTTAGTATTATATAATAGAAAGAAAAAATTGAAATCAAACATTCATCAAATATAATGATACTTGTGGTGTCGGAGTGCGAGTGTGTGTCTAAAATTGAAAATGAAAGAAATGAATTAGAATTTAGATTTAGGGCTGGCCGCTGTCCGTTTCATATTTGTAATTATTAAAGTTGAATTTATTTATTTATTTATTTTTTTGTGTGATTCACTGATTTGCAAAAGGAAAAAAATATACAAAAAATAAAAATTGAGTTTTGTTCTCGATTTGGTTCTCGATTCTACAAACCAAAACCAATTATTTGTTTTTGTAGAATCGAGCCGTTTGAGTTGGTTTAGTTCTGATTTGGTTTGGTCTGATCATTTTGTCCACTCCTATTCCATAATATATTGGATGGTTACATAGACGCCCCAAATTTTATTTGTTACACAATATTTAAATTGCAGTTGATGTCCATAAGTATTATTCACTATAACACTTATATCTTTAACTTTCTTTCGAATTAATATTTTTAACATTTCACCTTCGATAATGGCACATGCTTTAAATTAAGGAAAAATAATATTTTTTTATGTGCTTTTGTGTTTTTTTATTTTACAAATATGATGGACAAATAAGTCGTTCTCAATATTCTTTACCTTTCAATCCAAATCAAGATTTCGATCTCTTCATTGCAGGTTGAGGAGTTGATGTTGAGTACAAGAGCTCCCAACATACACAACTTCCCATATATTGAACCATTTGCGATTAGCTTCTTTCCCTGTCATGTTTTCTTTCTAAAATTACCCATCTATCTATAAAAAAAAAAAAAACTTTAAATTATTGGTATTGGAAGCGATGATTTTTATCAAGACATGTATTTATATACAAAATTGAAGAGATAATTATATGGTAATTACTGATTATATACACACACTATGATTGACACCTCTCTATATATTAAAAATCTGATAGTTGATTGAAAAATACGATTCTTATATTAATCATAAAAATCAATCAATGATACAAATTTTGTTGACGTAGGAACCCGCATTCGTTACCCATAAATACGCATTAGATAAATCTCGCTCCATGTGCAGTAGCCCACAAACTACACAAGAGAGATAAACTGCACTAAGCAAGCCCGGTGCAACGGACTCGACCGAGAAAGTGTTGGCAGAGAATTTGAATCACTGATACAAATTTTTAAGTCTTGGAGTACTTGATCATGCAGCTGTGTGTTAATTAGCAAGCTTTTTGTTGCTTAATATTTTCTATTTATTGTTTCATTACCATAAATTGCATCACCGTTAGTAGCCTGATTGATTCCCCATCTGGTTGATTTGTTTGCTTTGTTTCCTCCATCAGTTACTTTTATCTGTGTATTGTGTAGCGAAAGAGAACAAATTACTCATAATAGAAAATTAGTGGTGTCAAGATGGGTGGGCCTAGCGAATCGGCCCGTAATTCGGCCCATGAACCGAGTGGGTCGAATCACGTGCCGTCCGGACCTGAAACCGGTCCGATCCGGTTCGAGGGAAACCGAGCCAGCGGATAACCTTTGACCCAATTAAAAAAAAACGCCTGCTACAGCAGGTGCTATAGTCAACGCTTGCTGCTGCAAGCAAAAAACGGTCACAGGGATGTGACCGTTTTTAAAAAAAAAAATTAATTTTTTTTAACTCCCCAAGGCCCAACCAAAAAAAAAGATTATGGATACCACATATCTCCCACATCGGCTACATATGGGAAATATGATGGGTTTATAAGTGTAGGACAATATCTCCATTGGTATGGGACCTTTTGGAGTAAAACCCAAAAATAAATCTATGAGAGCTTAGGCCTAAAGTGGACAATATCATACCAATGTTGAGATATAACTCAACAAGTGGTATCAAAGCCAAGCCCAGACTTAGCCGGAGGAACTCAGTGGAAAGCGTGGTGAAGGTCCCCTAATTAGCCTCACGATGTGACTAAAAAATTATCCGCGTTTGAGGTCCATTGTGTCGAAAGTCTTCCTGACATAAAAAATATGGTTGTCGGAGGCGGGTCCCGTTTGGTCGAGGGCTACGGCAATAACGGCGGTACAAGATGATTGGCAGGTAACATCCTGTGACAGTTTGCTTTTTTTATTTATTTTTTCGAAACTTGCTAACGGTAATAATTTTTTTGTTATAAATTGTGGTATTGTGAAGTGAAAAAATAGCAAACTCTTAGTCTCTACTATCTTACAATCTACAAGTTTAAAATCTCTATTTTCTCATTCTCTCT
>CAIGRQ010328343.1:0-14768 GCA_903798375.1 Fraxinus sp. D2006-0159
CGAAGATTCGTGAAAGGGTACTCAGAAATTGCATTACCCCTTACTGAGTTGACGAAGAAGGACAAGGATTGGGACTGGTCATCCCAATGCCAAAAATGCTTTCGAAAAGTTGAAGAAATCTATGTAGACTAACCCGGTGTTAGCCTTACCGATATGACTAAATCATTCAAAGTGCATACCGATGCTTCAGATTTTGCACTTGGTGGAGTCCTTACGCAAAAATGACTTCCAGTAGCATATGAGAGTCGAAAGCTGAACCAAGCCAAACGTCGTTACCCGACGCGCAAAAAAGAGTTGTTGGCGATAGTCCATTGCCTTAGAAGATGATGTCACTATTTTTTGGGGTCTCCATTGATTGTGAAGACAGATAACACTCTGATTAGTCACTTCATATCCCAACCGAAGCTATCAAGCAAAAAAACTCGATGGCAGAAACTTCTTTCAGAGTTCAGTTTTATGCTAGAGTATCATCTTAAATCTAGTAATCATGTTGCCGATGCTCTTAGTTGTTGGGCCAACTTGGCCACCATTTACTCTATGGTTGTTCTTTCAAGGACCACGATTACCACAAATACAAGGGACCAAATTCAGGCACTTTTGGATAAGGACCCGACTACTCAATATTTGATCGACCTCATCAAGCAGGGCAAGACTCATCAATTCTAGCTCGATGGGCATTAGCAAGATAAGACAAATCATTATAAAAAGACAGGCTTGCTTGAGCCCTTTTCCGTCCCAACTAGGCCATTCGAGAGTGTATCGAAAGATTAAATTATTGGATTGCCAAAAGTTGGGAATTTTGGCACTATCATCGTCGTGGTAGACCGTCTGCAAAGTATGTTACTTTCATCACAGTGCCCAACTATGTATCAGTTGAAAAGACGGTTCAACTCTTCTTCAAACATATTGTCAAATACTTGGGACTACCTAAATATATTGTCAGTGATTAGGATCCTCAGTTTACTGGCATATTTTGGACCGAGTTGTTCAAACTTCTTGATTCAATGTTGAGCATAAGTTCTAGTTTTCACCTACAATTTGACGGACAGATGGCACACTTCAATTCTATGATGGAAGAATATCTTCAACACTTTATCTCTACTTCGTAGAAAAATTGGATAAAATTTTTGGATGCGGCTCAGATTTGCTTCAATGCCCAAAAGACCTCTTCTGCCAATAAGAGTCCTTTTGATATTATGACTGGCCACCAACCGTTACTCCCCTATACTGTGGATATCGATCAAAGTACCAAGTACCATCAAGCGAAAAGCTTCTCTCAAAAGTGTAAACGAAATATTGAAATTGCTCAAAATTATCTTGAGAAAGCTAAAAAATGGTACAAAAAGTCTACAGATTTTAAGCGTTGTTTCCTTGAATTTAATGTTGAAGATATGGTCATGGTAAAACTTCTCGATAGAAATTGTCATAAACCGACATGAGGGAAATACTCAAGATTGGTGCCAAAATATATTGGACCATTACCATCGTGAAGAGAAATGAAACAGTCGCATATAGAGTTACACTCCCTTCATGGTACAAAATCCACAAGGTTTTTCATGTTGGTGTACTCAAGCCATACTTTTCAGACAAGGATGACGCATCCAAAAATGAGTCAAAGCGACTTGTGTTTGAACTGAGCAAAACCAAAAAGAAGGTTGCTGAAACTATATTGGATCATCGTACTACTCGAACTTCTAGGAAATATCATTAAGAGTACTTGGTCAAATGGAGTGGATGCAGTCGCGATGAGAATACTTAAGAAAAAGAAAAAGACCTAGGAGGCTTCAAAGCATTAATTGAAGCATATCATGCATCGAGGGCAATTAGGACGTCGCCAAAACAAATGAGAAAAATATCAAGGACTGCAGCTTTACCTAACCCATTGACCCAATCGCAGCCGCAGTTTGCTTAACTTCGACCGCACATTGTAAATATTAGTTCAGTTTGATTTGTAATTTCCTTTCCATTGTAATAATTTATTTCAGTTGTAAATAACTCTGATATTTTTAAACATTAAGTATGATTCCTTGTCATTTAAACGTCTACTTCTATCACTTAGGTTTTTCTTTCGCAAGCTATTATAGGGGGTATTAGCCATTCAAAAATCTTTCAAGCTTACTGGTGTTCGCCCCCTGCACTAGCTATTGTAATTTTCTGTTTTCATCAATTGTAATTTTTAATTTCATCAATCAATGATCAATTTACTTTCAATGCATCTAAATTCCATGTTGCAATCTTTCTACAAATTTTAATCAAGTTTTCTTTCGTCCCGAAACGATCGAGAAAATGTGAAAGGTAGTCTAGAGGAATAAACTACTGCCGCATGGTGTCTCTTTCTTTGCCAGAAGAAAGACTACCACTTGTTAGAATTAGAAGAAACGAGATTATATGACGCAATATAAAGTAACAATCACAACACAAGAAGAATATAAGAAATTGAAACAAATAATTCAATATAATATAGAGAAATAGTACAAAAATATTGTGTTTACAATATTTTCTAACTTGTGTCTAAAGCCAGATCTAGAGGAATACATCATAGATGGAAAAATGATAAAAAAATCGCGTCAAAAGAGGAAAACATTTTTTTCCTGAATATACGTCATTCGAGTGGTAGCCTCGTGGGAAGCGAGTGCTGCAACACCACTTGAGCACCAAGTAGGGGATAGGTAAGCAGCAATATAGGTGCCTCCAATGGCGCCTGGACGTTGAGTTTCGGAATAAATCTTACTTTTTGACCTCTTAGACTCTTTTTTCAACCAAAACACCACTTTTCAACGGAATTTGGGGGTCACAACATTAACAATTGAAATAGGACACCATCCTAACATTTTGAATAGAATCTGAACCTAAATGTATGACAGAATTTGGTTGGTGGTGGATACTGATGCAAATCCGTGGAGAGAAGACCATAAAACAATGGATAGCATGAAAGAAACAAGAATAAAAAATACTAACCAGATTTTCTCGCGAGTTCTTAGAGGGATCGAATTATCCATATTCGCTTGTGAGGTGGTTCGTTGGGACAATGAGATAATCCTGTTTATTACCCTATCTAATGCTGCATATCAAATGTGTAGTGGACTATAAATGATTTGATAGGGATGTATTATTGTACATTAAGAAAAAAATGGCAGGATGTCAGTTGACAATGGACAAAATATTTGAACACTGAAAAATTTCTTAAAATGGACAAATTGTTTCCTTGGAGAGAGAGAGAGAAGACTATTAATGATCAATTGAAGAGACAACATTCATAATCGTCCCCTTGTCTTAATTATCGAAAGTTTCTCATCTCGAACCAATATGTCGGACCATGTATAGACTCTTTAGAAACAGGCTATATTGTCAGCCACTAACATTCTTGGGTTATAATAGCTCTACTCAAGTCAAGAAAAGCAAAGTACCTTCCAATTATTAAAATTGAAATTGTAGGAAGGCTTCATTGTTTAAATTTCATGTAATTCTCTATTAAAATTTACATAAGATATTTTAATAATAATAGATCATACCAGAACCCAAAAAGGAAAAATTACGTTAAGGAAAAAAAAAAAAGTTGCAGATCATTTGTAAGGTTGTAATTCAATCATTTGCTTCTTTGGCCAAAAGTTCATACAAGTTTAAGCACTCAAACTTTTTTCTTTGTGCAACTTTAAAGTTTTTCTTTTGCGATTAGATGTTTAGTCGAAGACTGTTATTAATCCAACAGTAAGAGAGGTGCCAAGTGTCAACAATCCAGGCAATGTCTCCAATTAATAGAAGTGTCATTTCCAGAAGCACGACTTTAATATAATTGTTGGAAGCACGGATTTAATAGTGAGATTAGAGGTTCGAATCACAACATTAAATTTATTAAAATAAGATTCTTGGTTTTGTGGTTATCACTTATCGCATATATTTCTTATCGTGACAATGATAATATACTACATCGAAAATGGTCATGTCTACATGCTTACAATAATGATATGCATCATTCATTTTTCCAAACTGAATTCTGATGAAAAAAGTTGCTGAAATCACATTTTATCTTTGATTATCGCTACTCTTATCTATTTCTTAACGTTTCTAAAATCCTTTCTTTCTGCTGATACACTTGTTGCAAATCAAACCGTTCGTGACGGGCATATTTTAGTTTCTGAGGGACAAATATTTGAGATGGAATTATTCTCCCCTGGTAAATTCAATAATTCTTGTGGATATAAGTGGCATCCGAATTTGTGAAGAAAGTTTGCAAGTGTTTACAACAACATAAGATGTGCACATTATGCCTTTAGTACGTACAAGTTATTTCAAGCATTGGTCTACTATTGGAACTTTAATTTGGAAATATATGCATAAATAAATATAATGAATTTCTTTAACACATTCTTGTAGAATTAATATTTAGTTATTATTTATTATTTTTATTTTCTGTGTGCGATATTTATTCTGCATAAATTCATTGTGTTATAATATAAATTCAACTGCAAACACAACTTGTCACATAGACAAATATTCGTTGTAATAAAATAATATTTGTAAGGATTTTATATATTTTAAAATAGAATCTGCAACATATATAAAGACAAAATAAATTAGACAATAATTATACATCGTTGAAGCGACAAAACTCTTTGTATTGTGGAATAAATCTTGCTACAAACACAATCTGCCACAAAACAGTTGATATGTTGGAAGATTAAATATGCGACATAAATAGAAAATAATCACAAAATAAATTAGGTGAATGATGAGTGTATTTTGCTCGTTATTTTAATACCACTTTACCTTATTATTTAGTTGTTCTTAAGAGTGTTTAGAATGTATTAATGTGCGTTTCGATATTGTTTTATAGGTATGGCAAAATGAGTGGAAGAAGACATGAAAAAGTGTAAATTGAGTTTAAAAAATGTGTTGAAGAAGACAAGAAAAAGTGCCTAAATCATATGCAAAAAGAATATCCAGTGGTTGGGCGGCACAGCACTGGGAGGTAGGTGTCGCAATACCCAACCATGGAAGCAAAAGAAATAGAAGTCTGGCGCCACAACGCCATACCAATGGCGCCATGACACCATCAAACGGAGGAACGGGCATCGTAGCGCCTGCCATTATGCGCCGCTACTCCTGTTCGCTTGATGTCGCAGAGCCACTAGACAAAAAAACGGCTTTTAAAGTTTTTGGATTCTTTTGAAGACTCAATCGGTCCCCAATTCATCCAAGATTTGAGAAGACTATAAATACAACCATTGAGACCACTTTGATAGGGGGACAATGCAACCAAGCAATCATCAAGAAATCAAGAACAACATCGCAAAGGAGATTGAAAATCAATCAAAACTAAATTTTCTATTCTTCTCTCTATGTTGTTTATTTGAATTTGATTATTTCTATGGCTTCCGTTGTGAACTAAACTTCTAATATAGGGTTTGATGTAGCCAAAACTTGAGAATATGACTTGATTATATTTTAGTTATTTCTATGAGATTTTCCAATTCCGTTTATTTGTGTTATTTATTCTTAATACTTTCAATTAATTGGCTACTAACTGAATGATTTAATGCTAGTCAATTTCGGCACTCGAGAGAGAAAAATTTAAGCGAGGTTATAGAATAATACAACCTAGAATATTATAGATTTTGAGTGAAAGTATAATTCTTTTGAAGCATACTCCACATAAGAACCACGAAAACTTGATAATTTCTAAATTTTAATTTTTAATAGAGATATTGAAATTGAAATATATGAATAATTTTTAATCGGCACTCAAGAGAGTGAGTATAATTAAATTAGGATTCTTGCTTATAAATTTAGAAAAATTGATTAGAAATAATTATATAATTGAGAATTATATTTGATAATTAGGCCAAATCATAACCCTAGGTTGTCCCATCTTTATTATTCTACTAACTTGCGTTTCTTTGTTGAACTTGTCACCACATTCATCACGTTTACTTAGTTAAAACAATTGATTTCAATTTCATTCATTTAAATAAAATAGATGCTACATAATTATAGTACTTAATAGTAAATTAAATATCAATTCCCGTGAATTCAACATCCGTACTTGATCTTTATATAACAAAATTTGACATCATACACTTGTGAAATATTTACGTTATAGAAAATGCATAACAAAATTGCCCAAATGATGACGCGACAAACTCCTAGTATTGCGAAATAAATTTAAGTACAAACACAATTTGTTACATAATAAATTGTACTACAAATATATCTTAAATTATATTATGAAATATATCAATTGCATTGTCAAACATATTTTGTGATAAACATGACTTTTTATAAAATATACATTATTATATATACGTGATGTTGCAAAATAGAATATACATATATACATATGGGTTAATAACCCAAATGGTTATTGAACTTCGCAAAAAGTTTTCACAAGGTCACTGTATTTTAAAAATTACTCAAGTCATCATTGAACTTTGCAAAATATTTACACATGGTCATTGAACTATAAAAATCAATTCATTCATCACTGAACTTTGCAAAAAAAATTCACAAGGTCACTGAACTTTGTAAAAAGTTTCCCAGGGGATCACTGAATTAGTGATCATATAGGAAATTTTTTTGCAAAGTTTAGTGAGGAATGTGATGATTTTTAAAGTTCAATGACCTGTGAAATCCTTTTACAAAGTTCAGTGACCCCGTGAAAACCTTTTGCAAAGTTCAATGATAATTTTGATGATTTTTAAAGTTTAATGACCCTGTGAAAACTGTTTGTAACAAATGCTATACCTTTAAAATAGCATTTACAACAAATATTTATCTCACAAAATCCTTTTCTCGAATAATTGTTGCTTCAAATATTGGACTTTTCACCATTTTAATTTTTCACGGTATATATGTGTTGCAATGACATTATGGTGACAAAATACATTGTTGCAATATCGTACTTTTTGAATCAAACAAATAATGTTGCAAAATGCGATGTATGGTTGAAAGTTGTCGTGGAATACATTATGTGGCTTATATAGCGCGACACACATGCAAAATAAATATTTTTTCGCGAAATTATTTTTACAACAAAATCTCTGTATATGCGATAACAGTTTTTTTGTCCTGATTTCACTATTCTTTTGTAGTGCCAGTAGAAGTAGACTGTATATTGACCGGATATGGATCGGATTTGCCAATATCTGATCTGATTCGATAAGAATAATTATCCGATAATAAATTAAATAAATTAGGAAAATAAATTTTCCAACTTTTTTAACTTTTAACCAATTAGATTGAAAGGCACAAAAAATTATTTACCCATTTATTGACTCACTTATTTATAGAGGACATATCTAAACATTTTGTTATAGACTTTCGATATAGGATATGAATCTCTTTGGTTTAGCTGTATTACATTGTACATTTGGTTTGACTGTATTGCATTGTACTATTATATAAATAGTTATTTATAAGTTATTAAATTAATTGTTTTTCTATCGTTTACTAATTAATAAAAATTTAAAACTTTCCAAATATTTTAATTAGCACTATTATACTCTATCTTGTTTATCGAATATATTTATTTTGTTAAAACTCTGAAAACTGCATTTAGTACTATAATTTGATTGTATTATTAAATAACTTTTAGATTGCTTAAAAATTTAAAATAATATGAAAATAAAAAAAATACATTTCTACGTTTTTTTACGCGCAAGCTTTATCTAGACTTGCCTAGCCCGAAACCTACATGCCTCATAATGCATTACTTTTTTAGAATATTGTGTACACGTGGATTAACTTTCTTATTTTTGATGGTTTTTTTTCATTCTAAATTTTTTTATTTTCTCATTTATTTATTTTTAGTGACAAATAACATGACATAAAAATATTTTACCGACTCAATTACTTATAACAAATCGGATCGAGTAATTATCGAATCAAATTGACATATATACATATTTGATTCATTTAGTCAACGAATTATCGAATTCAAATCTTGACTGAGTTATCGAATTAAGACCTTAAATCCATCTCACATTAATTTCATCGAAATTGGATCGAATTCGAATCAAAATCCAATCCATTGACATCCCTAAGGGCCAATTTAGCTCAGAGATATAAGAGAGGTAAATCGTTCTGTCCATAAAAAAATAATTCGTAAATGTAAGTCGAACACGAAGCTGTGAAGCTGCATTAATCTGAATAAGTAATTGGATGGAGGATCCACGACCAGGGACGAATCCAGGAATTTGGTTCAGTTAGGGCGGAGACTGTTGACCGTGTTCCAGGTTACTATTCCCGGTTCAGGCATTTCATCAAATAGTTCCTTAGCTATCGAAATTACCCTCAACAAACCATACATACGAATCAGAGTATTACTTACATGGACATAATTCTCCAGCCCACGCTTAAGAACACTAAATGCATTTGCTTTCCTAATTTTACAAAACCCAATTGACCACAAATATTCAGCAAGAAAGCTATCCCACGATTCCTACCATTTTCTTGTAATATTTGAAGGTTTGATTAGCTTGGTTTGTCCTCGTTAACCCTCTAATCATTGTGTTCCGAAGGAATCCATCTATGTTCTCAGTTTTGGCAAAAATTGTGACAGCATAATCCGTTGATCCATGAGCAGAAACTCCTAAGTCCTAACTCATAACTCATAGCCTAAGTCTCTCAAACAATAAATCAATAATATAAGTATATAACATACATTCTCAGAAAATGAAAAAAATTGAAAATGAAATATAGTCGGTAGAATGCCAAAAATAAGAAATACTGAAAAAGAAAGGAGAAGTCGACTAACCAAGAACTAGAAGTCCAGAGACTAGAAGAGATGAATCGTCGAAGGCTCGAAGCCGGAACCTGGAAGCTCCACATTCCACTCCATTGCTCCAACCCAAAAACTCATAGTTCCACCGCCACTGGACCACCGTCTGCGTAAAAAACTCACAACAGACCAAGCGGCCAAGCCCCAAAATAATTTCGCCCTCGCCCCTCGTCGCGTCGTCTCCAAGACTCCAACTCTCTCTCCCTACTCCCTCCTCTCAACCGGATCTAAAGCAAAAGAATGGGACATTGGATTTTGTATTTTGGTTAATTGGTTTTGTTGTGGCTATTGGGTTGGGCTTGTTAATTGGCCTTTTTTTTAAAAGAAGACCTAATAAACTTCCACTTCCAGTCTCATCTCGGTCCAGGCTTCTAGCAGGCTCCTCCTTCTTCTTCATCCTTCTTCAATCCGGCTCCGACAGGCAGCGGACCGTCTAAAACTTCCGGCAGACCCAGTACGGGTGGCTGCGGTGGCTGGCTAGGTGCTAGATCTGCCCCTATCCACGACTTGAGGAACAGTCAAGCACTAGCTAGTTTTCATAGTACTAGTCAATGAGAATCTCAGAAAATTGTGGTGATCAAAAGTGAGAAAAGAATAGAGAATTAGACCTTGTTTGATTGCGATATTTCCATGAAAAATGTCACATCCGAGGAAACGAATTCCACTTTGGACCGTTTGATTGCAACGTGAAAATGAAAATCGAATTCCAAGGTACAACCAATTTAAACTGCATTTTCTTTGTTTTCATGGAAAACAAGTTCCTATGAGTTTGGTGGATTTTTATTTTTGAACTAATATAAAATTGAAATTTCTTTTCACCTTTGCTATCAAATGGACCCTAAGAGTTTAACAGGGTTGTGATACCATATAAATATAAATAATATAAGAAAAAAACAAATAATATAAGACAAAATTGTATTTTAAATTCACACTTTACCTGATATTTATAGTGCAAACATTAATATAGGGTTACAATTTAAAATACAACATTATATAGATAGAATAAGCTAATGGTCTCGCTTATGGAATTTAATTTACAACGTGATTAAGATATACTAAGCTAATAATCTATCTCATGGAACATATATAAGGTCAATTTGATTTACTATTGACATATAAGGTGAATTTGTTCATAGTGTACATACTTTTTGTTAGAAATTATATATATACAGTGATAGTCTAACGAAAGACTATAATAATAAGATATTGTCTTGAACCTATGTTCTCGGACACAGCTCAATCCACACGCCAAATCAGTTTTCTCATTCTTTTCTTCAAGTTCTTAATATTAGATTGGATTATGTTTTTTCTCTTATTCATGAACTGAGTTTTTAGAACTAGTGTTTGATGTAACCAACTTTAGACATGTTTTGATTTTAATATAGTTGCTTTTGTTAGTTTTTCCATGAGTTTATTTGTGTTGATTCTTGCTTAATGCTTTCAATTACCCGATCAATAATTGAATAATTTGATACTTTAAATATCGGCATTCAAGAGAGGGAATTTTAGGTACAATCTAAGAATAACACAATCTAGATTTTGTAGGTTTCGAGAGAAAGTATGAAATTTTTTAAGCATGTTCCATTTAAGAACCATGAACTTGAGAATTTTTAAATTTTAATTCGGAATATAGATATTGGAATTAAAATATAGAGATATGTTCAATTCGGCACTCGAGAGAGGGTACAAAATTATTTTAAGGTTCTTGCTTACATGTAATGTACGATAATACATGTGACGGGAAATGTCAGGTGGTATCACAAAATTAAATTTGTTTATTTATCGTGAAATCATAATCTCTTCGTCAATATGATCCGATCAATTATAAGATATGGATATGTGTTAATCTCAATTATCAATCATATCTTTCATCCTACCCATTAAGTCAATGTAAGTCAAAAATTCTTTTTTCGACTTATCAGTACACCTTCGCCAAAAAATTCGTTATCAACTTAATTAAATGAAATGTAGATCATAATCTCTTACTATCTAAGCGTAACGAAACATATCCAAACGATGTCGTATTAGCGATTCTTGGTAGAGTTACATCCAATATCACCAAAGTATGACTGTTCTCACATAGGGCAATATGATTATCTAAAGTTGAAGGACCAATTCTATTACTAAATGTTAGAGATTAACAACTGATACTCAAATAGTTATCCATGTGCAATCTCTCATAGGGTCTCCAATGTTTTGTTCTATAACAAAACATCCACGTTTTTCTTTAAGCGTCACCACACTTTAACTTGTGAGATCAACTTAACAAGTAAGAAATGCCACACGTGATGGTCAATCCATAGAAACGATATTCATATCTCGTTTTTACTTACAACCACGGATGATTTAAGATTTTGTCACACGTAATTCGTATCTCAAAATCACAATTTTTTGTGATTAACAAATTATCAAAACTTGAATTTACGGATGCTATTATTTAATTTTTTAGAGTATTAATTCAATTAAGTAATAAATCTACCATAAATGAAATACATCAATTATATATTAATATTTATGTCCAAAACTGATTCGACTTAGAGCATAACACTTACATATTTTGCGTTTTGTGTAAACTTTCCTTAATTATAAGCCCCTTGTACTTAAAATGATAATTGATGGTCAACTATTTGCAATGGGAACAGTGCCTGCCAGCTTGCCACAGCCACATAGGCTGGTGTATTCAATTTTTTGGTTCTCTATTAGTTTGATCTTTCTTGGCGGTTTATTAGGTGACAGGTGTGAAGAAGAATATTGAAACAAGTCAGGGTTCAGACACTCAAACATCAGGGAAAAGTTCTTAAAGATGAGACCACACTAGAGGAGAACAAAGTTGATGAAAAAAAATTTGTTGTCATTATGTTGAGCAAGGTGCCTATACTATTATCCATGTATCCAAACCCGCGACTTCCATATGATTGGCTTTAGAAGCATGAAGATCATATCAATAATGATCTGCAAATCATAGGTGTACAAGTTGATAGAAATGTATCATTGCTAATATGATATAGGAGTGACCAAATTGTCCAGAGTAGATAATGATCTAACCTTTAACAGTTACATTTGCTATTGCACAACAACTAAAACAGTTTTTATTGGGTGTAGTTTTTTATCCCATTAGTTTGGGAAAGGGATGGATATTGATTATTTACCTTCGGGAAATGGACGAAAAAAAGTAAATAACATATGCAAACACTCACATGATCTTGTGCAAGATTGAATGTCTTTTCCTTGTAGTTTGCTAATATATTATGTATTTCACCTTTGTACTCTTTCAACCATGTTCGCAAATGCTTATCCAGAGGGGACAAAGCTAGGTGTAACTATCCCCAAAACTCGAAGGTTTCGATTTTCATTTCGTCATTGACTTTGACTTTAGTACAACGCCTAAAGAAAATGAAGTCCTCTACAGACATCTGCTAACCCTACTTTCCCCATATAGGAACACAAATCCCATCAATTATTTTAAAATTGGTTAATAGCTACCCCCACCATAGGGGGAAAATGCCCAAGATGGTTTGCAGCCCTATGGATTTCACTCGCTGATTGATTTTGTTATGAATTTTAGATCGCAAAATAATGATGATAATGAAATAAACAAGAAGAAAATAAATACTAAGATTTACGTGGAAACCCAATATGAGAAAAACCACGGGTAGATGAGAAAAATCCACTAAAATCAATAATAATTATGTTTACAATATCAAGATCTCAATTGAAATCTAAACTCTCTAACTCTCAAAATGTTGAATAATCATATGTGAAGATACAATGTGGAATATATATAAATCTCTTTATTGGAGTTATAAATAAAGAAGAAGTCCTAAAATCCGAAAAAGAAATTAAAATACCTTGGTGGCGCCTCGGCGCCGGACCCTGACACCGTGACACCTGAGCCTAGCATTGCAGCGTCGGGTTCCCTATTTTGTCTAGGGGCACCACGGGTCGGGTTCCATGTTTTGTTCAGGGACATCGGCTCGCGTTTTGTTCAGGGACATCGGCGCCCCGACACCCCGGTGTTGTGGCGCTGGGCATGCTGTTCCTTTTTTCTTCTTTTTCACTCCAAAGTGTTTTTTTCATCTCAAGTCTTTTTCTTAGCCAAACTTTCAATCCTTGATGAAATTTGATCTTTATTGATTTGGACTCTTAAAAACTCAAACTCGTTAGACTTCTTTTATTCTACCAAACCCAAATAATGTAGAATTTGGATCACACAACAACAAATCTTCACCTTGAAACAAATTCCATCACAATAAATTCAAGACACATCTTTAAGTAAACACCATTATCCTTCTTCCAAACAAGCTCCAATGGATTAAATTAATGACAAACACACACTAAGTCCAAGCAATGTTCAAACTTAGCAATATGAAGTGGATTTGTCATCATATCAATAGGATTATCCTTGGTATCAATCTTGCTCACTACAATATCACCACAAGCAATTACATCACGCACAAAGTGATACTTCAAATCAATGTGCTTAGTCCTCTCGTGAAACACCAATCCTTAGTTAAGAAAATTGCACTCTGACTATCACAAAATACTGTAGATGCCTGTAAATCTTCACTGATTTCACCAATCAATCATCTCAGCCACATAGCCTCTATAATGACCATGTATTATGCTTCTATTGTAAACAAAACTACTGTATTTTGCAAAGTAGCTTTCCAGCTGATAGCACAGCCACCAAGGGTAAACATATACCATGTAAGTGATCTCATCTTATCAAGATCCCCTGAATAATCTGAATCCACATACCCAATAAGTCCATATAAATTTCTACTAAAATGCAAACAAGCATTAAAAGAGCCCCTCAAGTATGTGAAGATCAACTGTACTACTTTCCAATGTTCCTTACCAGGATTTGTCCTGTATCTGTTAACTGTACTAACTGCATGTGCCAAATCAGGTCTTATACAACCATAGTATACATCAACGAACCAACTGCCCTGGAATAAGGAACCCGAGACATGTAATCAATGTCTTCATCTGATTGAGGACACAAGTTAGATGATAATTTAAAGTTGGCAGCCAAAGGAGTACTGACAGGCTTCGCGTTCACCATATTGAATCTTTCAAGAACCTTCTCAATGTACCCCTTCTGATTCAAATACAATTTATCAGTCTTTCTATCTCTCAAGATTTTCATATCAAAAATCTTCTTTGCTTTACCCAAATCTTTCATATCAAACTCCTTACTGAGTTGAAACTTCATTTTTTGACCCCTGCTTTATCTTTGGCTGCTATGAGCATATCATCAACATATAATAACAAATATGTAGTNGTACCCCTTCTGATTCAAATACAATTTATCAGTCTTTCTATCTCTCAAGATTTTCATATCAAAAATCTTCTTTGCTTTACCCAAATCTTTCATATCAAACTCCTTACTGAGTTGAAACTTCATTTTTTGACCCCTGCTTTATCTTTGGCTGCTATGAGCATATCATCAACATATAATAACAAATATGTAGTCGATCCACTATCTTCTTTCCTGAAGTACACAACTATCATAATTACATCTAAAGAAATCATGAGTAGTTATGAATGAATCAAACCTCTTGTACCACTGCCTTAGTGATTGCTTTAGTCCATACAAGGATTTATTCAACAAGCATACATAGTCTTCTTTTCCTGAGACTATGAACCCCCTCTGGTTGTTGCATGTAGATGCTCTCATCAAGTTCTACATGTAAGAATGATGTGACATCCATCTGTTCAAACTCCAAGTCATTCTTAGCCACCACTCCAAGTAAAGCACGGATGGAAGTATGCTTCACAACTAGTGAGAACACATATGTAAAGTCAACACCTAAAATCTGACTATAGTCATTTGCCACCAATCTAGCCCTGTATCTAGCATCTTCAATCCATGATGTGTCTTTCTTTCTTTTGAACACCCATTTGCAATGAACAACCTTTTTACCTATTATTTTTGCTCAATGACTCAATTTCCTCCAACATAGAAATCATCCATCTGCTAGAATCACTG
>CAIGRQ010328361.1:0-10606 GCA_903798375.1 Fraxinus sp. D2006-0159
AAAAATTGTCTCAAACTTGTCCAAAAAATCTGAAAATTCAGTGACCGTTTGTGAAAGAAATTTCAAACTTTAGTGATCGTTTCTGAAACTTTGAAACTTCAGTGACCGTTTTGAAATTTTCAGGTAATTTCAGTGAACATTTGTGAAATTAACGCAAAGCAGAAATGGATCAACAATGATTCAATTTTATTTCTACAAAATACTAGCACATGCACCAGTCAGACAAACATGCTTGAAAAGAGCTGTCTTGTGAAAAAGTTGCATTCTAGCTTTAGTGCAAGCCATCTCAATTGAACTCGTATCTGCAATAAGGCCTAAGCAGCTATGGATCAACGAGGAGTCGATTTTATTTTACAAAATAGTAGCATATGCACCAGTCAGATAACAGGAATATACACAGAATTCATTGACAAAGGTCAACTTTCTTATACGCATATACAACTCAATTTAGTACCCCCACTGTTTTCAGAATCACGGCATTTACACCACAATACAGGTATTAGTTACGAGTTCTACATGTCAATGTTGTTAGTTCTTTAGCAGAAGTCTTCCATCTCAGCAACGGGGAGCTCAAATTTAGTCATTGGCACGATAGAAGCGCAGCAATTTGAGTGAAACTACATTCTCCTGGAAATAAGCAAGTGAATGAAAATTAGTAAAATCCATTAAGGTTTTTCACCCACATAAAACATCTGATATATTCTTGTCCCCAAAACAGAACAGGAAAAAAATAAATAAATAAAAAATCACCGTAACTATTTTCTTTAAAATAAAGTTGATCTAAAATGAAGTCAGCTTTACCTGACATATATCCTCAGACTGAGGAGGAAAATGAAAGCCCATTGAGCAGTTCTGCAACGCCTCGGGATGTTTCATCCATGCTTTATGGGCATCACTTAGTTTGATCTTATACTTGAACATCTGGAATGAAAGAGGAGTCTTAGCATAAAATGGCATCAAATCCTTAAACTAAGAAGATTAACTTCTTTGTAGCAGGTGCACAACTCCAAACCTTCTCTCCCCAACTTTTCAGAAAGCAAAGATAAAATTACAAGATTAATAATCCAAGAGAAAGAAGACTGATATTGACAATAGGAAAATACATCCATTCAAACTAACTGCAATGAAATGAAGGTTTGGATGAGAAAATCAAACAGCAGCCATAATTACAAACCTCAGAAAGTGGTATAGTTGGTTTCTCACGCTCCTCACCATTGATGTTTATACCAGTGCCCTGGCATTCTGGGCAGAACACAGAGTAGATATGCTTGCTTGAGGCTTTTCTCTCATCTTTCTTCTCTGTTTCACCATCCTTGCCTCTAACCTTTCTCCTGGATTTTCTTTTCGCTTTAGGTGCAGCAACTGACCGATTTACGTAAATTTCACTCTCACACAGAAGTATCCAGTGAATGAGGCAGGATATATGGAATACGTGAAAAGCCTACATAAACACAGTTATAAAGGCTTGTATACATAATTGAACAGGAGAAAGATCTTAAGCCCATGTTTGTCTCCTTTTAAAACAAAACTCTTTAATTTTCACACTCATTTTCAGCCACACATTCACACGGTAAAATATTTTGCACGTAAACCCAAAACTTTTCTATATTTTCTAACCACACACTCCAAAAACTAACTATTCAAAGCATCATTTTTTCTCAATATGGCTAAATATCATAATCTTCATTCTGAAACACAACAAAAATCTGTAGAAAGTGCTAGAGAGTTATACCCCAGTCAAATTTCTACTGCTGCAAACAAGTCTTCCAGTTTTCCTGTTCAAGAGTGCAGCCACATCTTTACTCGGAAGCATCTTCTGTTGGCAGATATCGCATAACCTCTCAGAAGCAACGTTATGCTGTCTTCTCAACTCTTTCCTCATGGTTTTGCTTACGATGATTCTTGATTGCACCAGCTGATCATCATTTCCAGCTAGCAGTAATTTTGAGTGTGGATTATTTGAAGATTGAGACTCTTCTCCAGAAGAGTCATTTTGGTTACTTAAAGCCTCACTGATGTCCTCTGGATCAGAAAATGACTTCCGCTTCTTGCTCCTAGAACTGCCACTGTCCTCAGCTTCTGAATGAAGACTAGAGGGAAGCAAATATCTAATGTCACCAAGTAAAGCCTTTCGACCTAAATTGTAATTATAAGCAAAGGAAACAACAGCGAAGTCATGCTCTAAAACCAAGTCAGGATCCTCATTGGCAGAATCTTTATTCACCAGCCATTCACACCATATTTTACGAATTTCATTAGAAACCCCATCCTCCTCACTCATTCTAGCAGCTATTCGTCCAACACCTATCTGCCTCACAACCAAATCAGATATCTCTTCTTTCTGCAGCACGCCTGGAATAACCAGATCAGAACCATTTCCATTCAGATGCTGATCATTGGAGCTGTCATCACAACCCATATCATCCTCAACTACTTGTGAAATATCATTAGGCCCCAAGTTCTCATCAAAACTAACAATAGCAAGGCTATCTTCATCTACATGATGGGTGTCTAACAGCTTAAATCTCTCGGAAGTTGAAACAGTTAAATTCTTATCTTGTTCTGATGAATCATCGTGGAAGAAAAACACACCATCATTAAATGGCCATGGATTTGGTTTTAATAATGTAGCTTTTGCAGCAGCAAGCCTTTCAGAGTGTAGATTACCTTTCAAGTGATCAAATAATATTGAATCACTATAGCACGGTGCAAGACACAAAGTACAGAAGAATAACAACTTCTTTCCATCTTCCCTGAGCTCAACATATGTGTGCCCCTGTGATCTCACATTCCGCAGAGTCGTCCTCACCAACCGTTCTTTCAAACTAACAGCATTCATCTTTAGAAACCCTAATTCCCTCCTTCCCTCCATTCAAAACTACAACAAATTCTCTTAGTCCGAACCCTACGACAACCAAATGAAAACCTAGGAGTTCTAACTTCCACAGAATAGTTCTACCTTACTCGAAGTGTGAGCAAGATTAACAGCATAAACAACGAAATGCCAATTTATTACAAGAAATTGCAAATTTGATGAAAACCATATGAAACCGTAGGCATCTCAAACTCCACAAATATGCCCAAATTCACATTTCAGACTTCATTTAAAACTAATCACCCATGTTTTAACTTTTTTCAGGAATTCAATAAGAGAATGGGAAATTTCTCACTGAAATCTCCAAATTCAGATTCAACTAACGAAGACAAAATCACCAAATTCCCCGCTGAATTCGAACTACAAACTTGATTCACCGCAAGTTTAACCAAATCAAGAAAAAGACAGGAAACTGAAAATCCCTAACAGAACGTTCAGAAAACCCTAAACTTACAAGATCGCGGCGTTGTAGGTATTATAAAAGTCTTCACAAACCTTCGAGCTATTCGATTCCCAGCGACGATTCCTCCACCAAATGCATAGAAGTAAATCATAACATAGCTTGAATCCTCCATTGACATCATCTCCATTTCCGTCAAAGCTCCGAAGGAGAAAAATCCGAGAGGAAAACAAAAAAAACAAAAATGAAAACCCAATACGCAAGATCAAAATGAGAAACACATACATACACAATCTTTTGTATGTATATCTGTGTATATATATATATAGAGAGAGAGAGAGATTGTTGAGCGAAAGCCGAAAGAGTAATTTAATTGACACAGAAACGATTCTTTTAACAGTAAATTTGGGGGTGCAACTTCTTATCAAATAAATGATTTGAGAGAAATGTTACTAAACGTTCGATTAAGGGAATCTCGAGATTTGAGTGAGATCCAACGGCCGACGGTTTGGGAGTATGTATTAGTAATAGTGGAATGGCGAGTAACTGATTCGAATTTTGGTGTGTGTATATATTATGGGCACTTTTGCTTATCTAACTAAAATATAAAAATGCATTTTTGGAGTTACTGTTCACAAGCCGGTGGATTCCCGACTCCGTCCAGCCGTTCCCTTTAGCCGGTTGAAAGTCTCAATTTTGGGTTGAAAAAATAGGGATTTGTTTTTGCTCCTTCCAGAAGATTCATTCTCTTCCTTTCGTTTTTCTTCAAAAAGCAAGGGCTTTTGTTCCTGTAGCAGCCGTCTCCTTGACACCCACATAGCCGACATCGGCCCCGAAGAAGTCGCCTGTCTTCTCCCAACCGGCGGCATCATACATATACCGATCCGTAAGAAACAGCCGGTTCGAAAAATATTAAGTGTTCCTTTAGGTTTGTAGAGTATTATTTCTTGTTATTTGCTGATGAAGACGTCGCTCTTCTTCATTCTACTCCTTTAGTTCAGTTACTCTGTTTGATCAAGTTTTCAGCAAAACCTTAGATGTGCTCCATCTCCTCTACCTACTGGGTCCCCGCACCCACGCAGCGGTATCATTATTTAGTTTAATTGTTTTATAGTATCATATAATGCTCTTGATTTTGATTTTCTGAATCTAATTTTGGGTTTTGGTATAGGGTTCGGAGACGTCTCAGAGATTCGTCTACTAGCCATAATCCCAACGTCTGGCGCTCCTGCTATCAGTCATTATTCTTGCTTTATGATAACTTTTCTTTGATGAACCATTATTATTTTGTTCATGTTTTAGGTTTTTATGTGAAACGCACGATTATTGATTTTTCCACTGTAGAGCTAAATTTTTTTCTTGGTTCTTTCGTGTTGTATGATGCAAGGGGTTGTTTTGGCTGCTCATTCGCATAAGAATTTAATGTTGCTGACTTAATGTGTCTTGCCTGTACTCAATTTCTTGTTCATTAATCTTAGTTGTAGTTTTGGCAGACTTATTACTGGAATTGCTGTCAATGCTTATAGTCATTTGAGCTTTTACTTACAACATGCATCCTTTTGGAATTACTGGGTTCGGGGGCGTCTCTTTTACGAAAAACTTTCGCAGCCAACCCATGCATCATTTTCTGTTAGAGTCACTTAGAGAGTCGGTCCACCAGAAACTCCAAATTCTTGAAAGTTGGGTGGCTAAGAAAGAAAGAAAGGAAAATCTTCGATCTCTACAGAGAAAAATGGAAGAGGTTTTGTTGTTGAAAGAAGAGAAGAGAGAGTGAGAGTGAGATGGGGTGTATTGATAGGGGAGGAGATGAAGAGACTGGGGTACTTAGTAGGACCTATGGTAGCAGTGACTCTATCACAGTATCTGCTTCAAGTAATATTAGTAATGATGGTGGGTCATTTGGATGAACTCTCTCTCTCCAGCACCGCCATAGCCAATTCTCTCTGTGGTGTCACTGGTTTCAGCTTTCTTGTAAGTTGTACGCATAACTATGTTTTGTTTTGCTTTGCTTTTGAATGGTGAATACTGTGATTTCTTATTTATATTTGCCTGTATTAATCATGTATCGGTGGATACTTAGTTCAAAGGAGAAGTTTGGGATAATGGATTGGATAGGATTAATGATGGGAGACGTATATGTCATAAAATCTGTCAGTTGTCTTGCTTAGTCGATCTTATTAAAGAATGCATTATCCTCTTCTATCAAGGGAAGTAGTTGAAATTCTAGACTTAGATCATGAAAGTAACTATTAAGCTTCGACATAAGTTACTTTTAAGTACTCATACTTCTTTTGTAAGCTTACCAAACATGCTCTTAAAAAATGCACCAGTGGTGCTGCCTGAGTCTGCCAATCTCAACTGCTAATTAATGATTTTCTTGGGATGTTGCATAATAAAAACACCTGAACATTGTAAAAATAGTGATCTATAAAATAGGAAGTATTATAATTTTCTTATTATAAATTAGTCTTGATATGGTTTTGGATTCCTATTATAAATTAGTCTTGATATGATTTTCGATTCCCGTTCCATTATTAAGGTTGAACCCCAACCTTGAGGGCCCCCACTTGTCCTGTCCTGGGCCTTGGTGAAGGAGGTAAATCGCAGGTTATGCCTCCAAAGGTACAGGGTGGAAAACTGCTTCTACACTTGCACTTATCCAAGTGCCAAATCCATATTTCAGGATTCGAACCCTTAACGCGGCAACCTCAAGCAAAGCTGGAGCTTTTCCACCTTCCCCTTTTACCACTTGGAGATGTGCCCTAGGGGCATTCCCGTTCCATTATTGATTGGAAGCTTGCTTGCTCTTATTGAATAGAAAACTTGAAGCGGATAACCATGAATTATTATTACTTTGTTTATTGTGGATGATAATATGCTGATTTGAGAATAATAATTTTTCTGTTGAATTTTTGCAACATTAGACTTTGTTGGGCTGTATCTTCTAAAGTCTTTATTTTCTCATGGCCAATTATATGTTACTTTGTCAAGAGCAAAAACAAGCACATCTATTAAAGTTTTGATAAAGCCATCAGATAATTCTACTACACATAATATATGCACAAAAAATGTAGTCTACCAAGAAATTCTTGATTTAATAAAATGTTTGTAGGTATTTTCAAAATAATATGAATTGTGTGTTCCCTTATTTCATCTTCCAAAACTTGTGTTCATTATTGTTGAGTTGTCTTTGTTGTGCTATATTATTAGAAAATACTTTTACCGTCTTGACTATTAAAGCTTATGGTTATACTTATTTCTATTCCAGAAGTAACTACTGTAAAAAATAAAAGCCTTCCGTGTTTTTATCTTTTTACCTTAGAAGCTAGACAATATTAGTTATCAGTTTTTCCTCTTTGTCATACATATTGATAATTTCATTTACGACTTTGGTGTTATAGTAATTTTTTTCCCATTTCAATCTCCTTCAGCTACCCATAGTGTAGACATATTTGGGCCTCCAGTAGCTCTTGACCAATCTAATGTTGGTTCCAATATAATTGTAAAATGCTTTTTCTTTCTCTCTTGCTTAGCTTCACAACTCATAAATGTGTTGACATATTAGATTTTGTTCTTCTTCTTTGCCCAGGGATATGCCTTTACATTTCTTATATGTTAGGATTTTATTGATGTTTTGCTTCACTCTTTGTATCCCTCATGTAAATATCAGAATATTTGAAGAGTGGAATCCTTTAAAGTTGCGAGTGAGTTGCTTTATTTGATTTTGACCAATAAGATTTATGTTGCCTTATCATCCAGGAGAATTAAACCTTAAAGAGAAAGTTATAAGATTGAAAGAAATATTGTTAGCAATATTGATGCTAAGATTTTGTGAATTGTTGTTAGGATGCATTTCCAGAAAGTATGTTATACAATCAAAATGTTTTCCATCTTACCTACAATTTAAAACTTGACTTATCCTCTGTTTTTTGAGAATATTACATGCAGTATAAATTAGGTATTTTGTTAAGAGTCATCCTTGGTTTTCCTCACGTGTTTGAAACTTTGTCTCTTCCTTCTATAATATATATTGATAATTGGATAGAGTATTTGTTGTTGTTTTCTTTTGTCATTTTGGTGTTTACTCTATAAATTATATTTTAAACACAAACTATTATCCTTCTTTTTTCGTACTGTTATGTAACTGTTTATTTAGTCCTGCAAAATAATTGATCTTTCTTCAAGCCAGCGTAAAGTTAGAAGTAGTCTTGTTGTGGCTGCTATACACATTAGAGGTATTGGGTTTTGTATTTAATATTCGGTAATGTGGTTTTGTGGTTCTATAATGATTATGCAGTCCTATGTTATTATTTTGAGTTGTTTTCTTAGATTTATTGTACAGATGTGATTTTTAAGTATGATATGATTTGGGTATGTTTCTTGTTATTTCTCCTTTATATTTATTCTTCATTTGGAACAGATGAAACATGTCCATTTTACTTTGTGAAGCTTGTGTAATGATTGACTTGTTATGAGTATGTTAAAATTGAGTTTCCATGCAACGAACAAATTTGTAATTAATTGCATAAAATTTAAGGAAAATTCGTGCTATCATTGGGCTAATCTATTTAAATTTTACATTTTATGTTAGAATCACATGAACAATTGTATATTTTTGTACTGAAACTTCATGAAATTGTAGTTAGATATATTTTCCATCACAATGGTTGTGTACTTTCACATCGGGATGAAAAAGATTACATCAAGTGGTGAAAATATAGTCTTTTACTGCAGTCACTAGCTTTCCCTCCAAGGTGATATTAATATTAATGAGTGAGATAATTGCAGTTAGCTTAAATTCTGATGTCTCGTAATAGAGATCTCTATTGCTAATCAAATAGGTTTTAGGAAATGAAGTAAACAAGAGTTCACTTAAATTTTTTTTTTATAATTATTTTAAACTATCAAAATCTGTATATAAAATTCATTGGCTACCTAACTATAATACATTGTAAGTGCATTTGAGATTAGGTTTTACCAATTCTCTCAACTAGATGATTGCAAAATTTATATTTTATTAGCTTTTTAAAATATCACTTTTTTATTATGTATAAAAAAGTTAATGCATAACTAATCATGAAAATATTTTTTGTGCATTATTTTGATAAGTTGACATTATGTTTCTTGCATCTATAGGCTGTGACCAAGGCAATCATGCCGCTGTCAATTATTTGTCTCTTATATCTTGTTTCAATTTTCACCCTTATCAATCAAACCCTCTCACACTTCCTGAAAGATGCTCCTTATTTGATAAGCACAAAAAAGAGAGAAATAAGCCATCTTAACTTTCAATATGTCAAGAATATCGTGTATAGAGTTATTGTCTTCTGGGAATCAGCCTGTGGTTAAATCGAAAACATATTTGAATTCCTCTCACTTGTAGATCCCTTTAACTCTGACCGTTCTTCTGTTGGTCTGGAGTTATGATCAAATTTATTCAGATAGCCTCTTCACTGATACAAGTGGTGGCAAGGACAAATCCAAGCCCAAATTTTCTTTTGGTTTCTCAACCAAGAAAGATCTGCCTTTAATTTTCAGGTGTAAGAATGAGAATGGGACATCTTTGGACAATATTCCATTACCAGATGAACTGCATCTAACAAAGATATGAACCAATCAATTGATGGTATGACATAGGTTTTTCATAGACAAGAAATAGAGCAGACTGAGATTCACACAGTACAATCAGAACTGCCCTTAACTGTGTTTTTGAAAAGCATTCAATGGCTGAATTTGTAGACGTTTTAAAGAGAGTGGTCTGCTGCAAGGAAATTCTAAAATAATTAGTATCTTCTTTGCCATTCTTTTCTTCCTTAGTTCTATACTGAAGTATCTAGAATATTGGAACAAAAGGAAGGAACCCACAGATTATTCCAAATAGAAATCCATATCCATCAGGTGATGGAAGTATGGATGGTGATGACCTAATTAAAGCTTTGGGTAATAAAATGTCGACAAACGGTCCTTTAGTAATTCTGATGACTGTGATATGACATCCGTGAAATTCATTTGCTGACTGTTGTACTCTCTGACTCAGGAGAACCTCAAAGTGTCAAGTGAAATATTCCTTCCAAGTGCTATTCTCCTTGCTGAGAATGAATCTTGTTTAGCATGAATTGTAGGCCTTGTTCATAGATATTTACTTCCAATTGCACAATTTCTTATCTAAGTAAAAGCAACCAATTGTAACCAAAATAATGGAGATGGGAAAAGGAGAGAGGACAGAAAGGGGAGAAGAAATAGAAGAAGGGGAAAATGAAAGGTAAGAAGAATCAGACAGATGAGAGAGAAGAGAGGACATAATCAAAAATTATAGGGGGAAATATGTCTGTAGTCATTAATCAAGTACACGAAATAAAGTGCATTAGCTCCCTTTACGTAAGGTTTTAATTAATCTAATATCTACGAAACAATTAAAGAAATACATGAGGTACTAGAAAACCCATAAAATAAAATCCTATTTTGTTTCCTAAAATAAGTACATAAATGGGAAAGTTTTCCATATGATATATCTAATAGGATGTTCAAAAATTTATATCAGAATGAATGGCACTATAACCATCACTTTTTGCCTTTTTTTAATGTTAAAAATCTTGCTTGCAAATGGTTTGAATATCATATAAAGAATTATTTTGAGGTCTTTCATGTTTGATTACTCAAATATCTTGCTTGTAAATCCACTATAGTCTAAAATTGCCAAAATTGAATAAAATTATGTGAGGTTCTACGAATGTGGTACAAGCTTTGGAGTTTTAAATCTGTAGTACNTTTATCTAACTTCAGACTACTGATGGTTTGATCCAACAAGTGGAGAAAGAGGTTGCAATATTTTGCCCTATGATATGTCAGGAAGTGCTACAACCAAACATGGGATACTCCAAAAATTATGTCTGTTACTTCTATAATCAGATTTACCTTTAGTACAACACATTAATTATTGATCTGGTTAATATAGAGTAAATTCTGAAGTCTGAGATCTGATTCTCAAGAAGTAGATTCGTTTGATAAGTTTGCACGAATAGAATATTATCTTGTAATGGAACAGATATTTGGAATTGGTATTCCATCTATTTGAACAATGCCCTCTATTTAATTTTCTCATTCTGATACCAGAAAATATTAGTCATTCCCATTATTGCATGTGCAATTTTTTAGTTGTCCGAGGCCTCATTAATTTTTACATCCTATTAATAGATCTTCTGCAATAAATGTATACTAAATTAGCATGCAACAATCTAGCTAATGGGTTTTGTCTCTTGATTTCACCACTCGTGCTAGGAGATTTCGATTCACACGGTTTACACATCTAAATTGTCATCATCTTATGCATC
>CAIGRQ010328376.1:0-11630 GCA_903798375.1 Fraxinus sp. D2006-0159
GCCGCACGCTCTATGGTTTTGGAGGCTGATTTCTAGGGGATTAGTGGTGTGGCTTCTGGTGTAAATGTATTGTTTCATTTTGGTCAGGGTTTTTAGCTAGTCTTGCATCTGTCCTGATATCTCAATGTATGACTATCTTTCTTAGAATTGTTCTCTTTTGTGAGGACTAAATGAAATTTTCTTTTCAATTTCAGTTTTCAAACAATTCTGAATTATTGGAATTTTGATTTACTTCCATTTTCTCTTAGAATTGTTCTCTTTTGTGAGGACTAAATGAAATTTTCTTTTCAATTTCAGTTTTCAAACAATTCTGAATTATTGGAATTTTGATTTACTTCCATTTTCTCTGTGTTTTTTGTAGTAGCAGTAGTAGCAGCAGTAGAAAATTGAATTTGCCCTCTGCTTCTTAATGACTTCTTGCATCAGTTGGCCTTTTCAAAAGAATTTGCTCACGAATTCAAGGAAAATTCCTTCTGAAGGTTGTTTCTTCCCTGGTTCGTCTTCCAAAACCAGCAATTATGCTAGAATTTTTTTAATTGTAAACGGCAGGAGATTCGTTGTACGAAAGGAATTCTCTTTTTCTGTGCATCAATCACCTTGTAATTGATATGTTCTATAGGATGAATTCATTTTGGACCCATGAGCTCGTAACCTCACGAGCCGAGCTTACAAACGAGCCGAGCTTACAATTTGTTTTTATTTTTGTCTTGCTCGGCTCTTCGGGCGAACCTCGGCCCGGCTCTGGCTCGTTCTCGTCCCGAACCAAGTCCGAGCTATTCATGGGTCGAGTTTTGATGAGTCAAATTTTTGGGTTGTATGCATTATGTAATATTATTTTATTAATATTATTTTATTAAAAAAAATAAATGTTTGAAAATAAAAGAAAAAAAATATTTTAAAAAAATAAAAATAAAAAATGTATTAATTATTTGAATTACTATTTTAATAAATTAAATAATAGAGTTCGTTGATTTAAATCTTAATAATTTGTTAATTAGGAGGAGTTGAGTGTAAGATACAAATTAGCATAACTAAATTTTAAATCATTCGGGATCATAAATAATGATGAGATACGAATATCGTTATTGCAAATAGATCAACAAGTGTGACATTTTTTATTTGTAAGTAAGTAGTTGATCTCATAATTTAAAGTGTGATGATATTTAAATGAACGCACGAATGTTTTGTTTTAAAACAAAATATTGGAGATCCCGTTGGAATGATTTTACATAAATAACTATTTGAGTATCAGTGGTTATTCTATAATATTCGATAGTGTAATTGATATTTCGACTTGATGTCATCATAGTGCTTTATATGAAGGCAGTCATACTTTGGTGGTGTTGAATTTTGCTTTGTTAAGAGTCACCAATACGTCATCGTTCGAGTATATCAAAAATTATGTAAAAGTTGTGAATGATTAATAGACGATTCATCACTTTAAGATAGTAAGAGATTATGATTTACATTTCATTCAATCAAGTTGATAACGAAATCCTTAATCAAGGTGTACTTATAAATCGAAAAGGGTTTTCAACGTACATGGCTTAATAGTAGGATGAAATATATGATCAATGATCGAGGTGACACTTTTCATATATCATAATTGATCGGATCATATTGACGAAAGGATTATAGTTTCATGATAAACGAATAAGTTTAATTTTATCATATCCCATGACATTTTTCGTCACGTGTGTTGCCCAGACACATTGCTGGATGACAAATTGGAACAACATATGTGAATTAATGATAAATTAAAAATGAGTATTTTAATTTATCGATTTATATTAGATCAAAATAGTATTTTACGTTGTTATGTATCGTGATCGGGAACCTAATGAGTTACACACAAAAAGAAGAACTAGAAAAATGATATTTATTAATTAATTGACGAGCATTGAACAATTAATAAATTATGTTGTTTATTAATACGCCCGAATTAATTCATGAATCAAATTTAATTAATTAAATTAATTAAATATTAGATCGGGTTAAGTTTAAGAGAACGACCAAACCTACTGGACTTCTATTGATAAGTTATTATAGTGATCTTATTTGATCCCCATTTTTTTCAATTTATATTTTTCACTGTTCTTTTTAACAACACTTTTTCAATAAAATATTATTATTACATGCCATTCAAAAAATTTCCCTTCATTTCTAACAATACATTTTTCATCAATCAATTATTCCAAAGTGCATTCTAACAAAAAAGGAACTCAAACAAGCCCTTAATACATGACAATTCATTGTATTGCTAGCACAAGAAAAGAGAAATCTCAATTATCTCATTCTTGCTCCTTTTATGGATTTTCATTGAAGACTGACAGTTTGATAGCTGTGGATTGCAGATTGTGATTATTTGTGTTCAAGATATACAAAGAAGTTTGTAGAATTCAACAAATGTATAATTTCTATCACAATTTTTGTCCAAACAAAATGCAGATTTTTTGTTGGAATTAAAATTATTTTTATTTTCTGCTATACATAATTAAGTAAATTCCTAACACACCAAATCTTTTTCCATTCCTCACAATGACTTTGAATAAGTTCGTTGTTCCCTTTGTAACGATTTTGGGATTTCAAGGGTACGAATTGCAATGCTAGAGGGAGACGGCTAGTTTTGTTTAGTTAAAAAGTTGATTAAAATTTAAATTATAGTTAACAATTAATTTTAATGACAAATTTAAGTCTACAATGTTTATTAATTATTAATTATAAATTTTATTAATTCTTTATCCAAATATGCTACAAAATCTAATCTTAATTCTCACATTGTGATTCTTATTTAGAGCGGAAAAACAATCAAATTCTGGGTTTTCTTGGAGCTCGAGCAAGAGGAAGAGGGAGGCCATCGAAGAATTCGAAAGTGACAACCCAATACTTAGCCCTTGTTCGAAAATCAATATTTGAATTTTTCTTTACATACTTATTTTCAATCGCACAATAAAATATCAATGTGTAAATGTTTGATCACCATTTAAACATAATTGTGACTTAATTTTCATTAGAGAGGTTCAGGTTAGGTTGAGCACATACTAACAAATAACATAATGTTGGATATGGGTATGGGAGCATACCTCTGTATACCTTGTGCATTTTATATATTTGAGTCATCCTTAGAGATATTTGAGGGTCGTATATGAAAATATGTCCAACGAATTCGAGAGATCGTTAAAAAAAATTAGAATAATTAATTGTCACTACTAGAGTGTATTTGTTTAACAACGAAAACCGAAAAATCAGAATGGATTAAATGGTGGGGTCGGAGTATCTTTTTTCCTCATCAAATCTTGTTATTCTACATTTGGACAACGTAGTTTTGGGGTAGATTCGTTTGTTTGCTTTGCATTTGAGTCAATTTTTTTGGGAAAAAAAAAAAAAAAATCCAAAAATGCTAATCGCATAGCCTATGTTTGGACTCTATTCTTCAAAAATACATTTTTCTCTTTCTTATTTTTTATCTTATATTTTTTAATAAAATAATATTATACGTAAATTTTAAAGTTTGACTTATTTTTTTAATTACACATTCTCTAAAATATTATTCTTCAAAAATATATTTTAATGAAATCCAAACAAAGACTTATATTCTTTTGATGGATAATATGTTAATCTCGAGGTTGAAAGATGTTGCCATGATTGTGCTTTTAACTCGTTACCTTGTTTTGTGTTGGATTTAATGCTCTTGAACACATCTATCAAAAATGGGTTATATACTTATCCTCCCCTCTTTCAAAAAGTATTTTACACAAATTTTGAAAGCATTTCAATATTCTTATTAAGTTAGACAACAATATTTTTTGCTCTTCATTTTGTTTTTTTTTGTTTTCCCTCTTGTATCTTATTAAATACAATCATTATAAATTAAGAATATGTCTAGCCAAACTCATTTTCTATTTTAAAATAATTAAAATAGAGAGTCTATTAGAGCTTATTTTTAACTTTAAACATCAACTTTCCAATGTAGAGAGTAGCTTGTATTTAGAGAATTTCTTCAAAACGAATTTTAAGGTCACAGACCAAATCCCAGTACATCATCAATAATTGGTCACTGATCACAGACCGACCAAATAGTTGGTCACATACACTTCATCCCATCCGCCACACCCATCCCCCAATCCCAGTGCACCACAAATATTTGGTCACGGGTCACAGATCGATCAAATAGTTGGTCACAGACACATCGTCCTATACCTGCCGCCATCGCTACAGCCACAGCCGCAGTCACAACCACCCTCCAACAATAACACCAACCGCCATCGTCGCCCTCTACACAACACCACCAATACCGTTGGCCCCATCACATCATCACACGGATGACCATTTTATCGCCACCACACGAATACAAACTAACCAGCCACAAAACACACGACAGAACGAAAACTGATCCACCACCACCACAGCCAACCACCAACAATAAATCCTCCACCCCACATCACCGAATCGAAGACCACCACGCCCACACAATGCTGCAACGCACCCACAGCTCCTTCACCGCGCACCCACAGCACCACAGCACCACCGCTCACCCACACACACACAGATACGCCCCTACACAAAGCTACTCCTTGAAGGGACACCCAACACCAAAGTCTCAAGCAAGGTGTTTTTAACATAGTCACAAAGGGCTCTTGCTATGTCTGTATCTTCCAAAACAACATCAGTAACTTGTATCTGTTTTCAGTTTAACAAAGGCTTCTATAGTTAGTATTGTATGGTACAGTTAATATGCTGGACATGATAGTGAATAATCTATTACATCTCTTTTTCTTAGTTTTGGTCAGTTTTGTACACACTAGCACATACCATACATGAAGATTCATCCATTTCTTCTCTTATACTGGTTTATGAAAGCATTAAACATTTAACTGACAGCACGGAGAGCAAACTTAGAGGAGAGGGGTAGTGTTGAGCCACTTTATCTAAAACTTTATATCTAAAATTTTTTCGATGAGGGGGGTTTAAGTTTTGGTACTATCCATTTATGAAAATTGTGCACATGAATAGACTTGTTGAAGACTTAATTTAAATAAATAAACGTCTTATCTGTTACTGCTAAAGGATTTTGATAAAGTGTTTCAACAAGTAGTTCTTACATTCTTACGGGTGTAGAAGCAATGACAGAGAAGGAACATCTCCTTGGTTATACTATCTGTTGGACCTTTATATGTGTTTGCATTGTCGCCATTTTCACAGAAAGAAGCTTGACTTCCCACTGAATCCACAAGCAAAATCGGAGAAAATGTCAACGAGATATACGGGAGAGATTTCCATATATGAAGTTGGAAGTGCAGTTTCGAAACTGCCAATGCTATGGCAGATCACGCAGAGAAGTATTTTACACAGTTGGATATCAAATGTTTTAGTCTAGAAGGCAAGTCAAATGATGCTATTTTCAGACCAAGGAAATAGAGCAAGGGTCGAACCTTGCGTATTCCAATCCTATTTTTCCCAAGTCTATGACTAAAATGTCAGACATGCATGCATCCAGATGTACTGTTCATTAATAGAGTTTATCTCCAATCTTAACATTCATGTCAAATGTTTGACAGTATAAAACATTGATGGTTCGTCTCGATAGGATTTCAAACTTTCTTGCATGTGCAAACCTGGTATCTCCCCGGTCACGCATTGAAAATGCAACAAACAGGTCTAAAATCACCTTATTGGACCCACCATCAAGGCCGACGGTGATCTATTATTAATTTTCACTAATTTGAAGAGAAAGAGAGAGAGAGAGAGAGAGAGAGAGAGAGAGAGAGAGAGAGTATTACTCGCAACAGCAATAGATGTCTTCTGTTTGACATGGATGAGGGTAACACGTTTACCCTTGCTGAGAAGATGATCAACAGCCCATTTCTCCCTTTGTCCTTGTCAACTGCCACAGCAACCATTTCTTCCTTTTTGTCTCCATTGTTCCCCGTTTGACTCATAATTTCTTGTTTTGAATCAATATTCAAAAGCCAAAACTAACCTCCTCTATAAATGTAATCGATCTTTGGACCTCAAAGAAGTCCTTAGAAATTCTCCTTTCTCTCTTCTATATTCTTATTTATTTTCTCCCCCAAATGTCTTTGAGAGGCTCTTTTTCTTGTTTTGTTTGTAAAGGGTTTTGTTTAGTTTTTAAGAAGTTTATTAGATTCTTGTTCTTCCTAATAAGCTGGATTGTATAAAGACCGTTCAATCATTTTTGCCTCTGATTTTCATCCTACTTTTGCCGGATTCATAACTTAAATCATATTTGTCTTTTCAAAGAAATTTTGACATTTATTAAATTTCCTTATTATTTAAGAACTTTAAAGATATTTTTGTATTTTTATAAGAGCAAGTTCGGTATTTTAGAACATGTTTGATAGAACTTACTAGAGTGAATAGGATTAATGTAGATTAAGGAATTGTAGCTATATTATATTTTTGGTACGAAGTCGTAGTAAAAAAAAAATGGGATTTCTATTGACCTCGAAATTAGGTGAGAACACGTGGTCAACATATCTTGGCTCTACGCTCGTTCGCGTGCTAGGTTTCTACGTACTCGAACAAACGTTAGTGCACGTGGTCTTCTCCAATGATGAAGGAGGCGGCCATGAATACTCTGACTTTCAAGTCAGTCGACGGACTACGGGAGCAAGAATATTTGGATCCGAGTAATCAAAATGATAGCCACTTTTATCACGCGAAATTTAAATAATTGAAGTGAGCGAGACAATCAACACTTCACATTTTCTTTTGAAAGTAGAAAAGAACTGGATTACATCGAACTTGAACTAATAAAATAATGATTTATGGTCCAATCAATTCTTCATTGCGTATAGAACTTAGGTTTGGCAGAAATAGAAGTTTCCATACATCACATGTAACTATCTAGTTTCCTCTGTAAAATTGCCCTTGATACTTAGCTTGTGTCCAATTTAGATATTTTTAGTATATTTTAATAAAATCTGAATGAACTTATGGTTGAAAAGTTGCACGGCTCATGAAAAGTATAAGTAAAATTAATTGTTATCTTGATTTAGATTTTAATCAATTTTTATAAATGAACCAAGTATAGGACTTAATTTAATCCTCCCGTTCTATCGAGTCATAACCACTTGGCTCCATGTTTTTGATAGTCATTCTACTTTAATCAATTACTTTTTCTTTGTTATGGATGCTCGCTTGCTTTACCAGGAATAATTAGTTATTTTCCAGTACTCGGAGACTTTCCACCCTCCTTCCATAAACCCTAGTTTCATGCAATTCCATCCCATTCTCGTCCACTGCATTGAACCCTTTAAGGAAACTCAGAAACTTCCACCCACCCTCGAAAGTTACCAATAACTGCATTGTGGAAACTCATTCAACGCCTTGGATTGAACCAAGAACTCATCGTTTTTCAAGAAACACACACTACTTTGTTGCTATAAATTAACCGAAGAGGAGAACCCACCAGATTTTACTGTCATTCTTTCATCTTCATGAAATTTGCTCAAAGACGAGAAACATTCCCACCTATTATTCTTCCTTCATCGAGAAAAATAATAGGTGGGAATCTTTCTCGCTTTTGACCTAAATTTCAGAGTTCAGATTAGGTATTTGAAGATTTAATCTTGAGGGACATCAGGTTCTAAAGGTTCAAGATAATATTGACGAGGAAATCTTGGTTGCGTAAGGAAGGTTAACATCAAGAAACAAGAGTTTTGGAAAAGATCAGCGACAAGGCTAGATGGATTCTTAGGAGTGGATCGAATCCTTTTCTTGCAACTGGTAATATCTCTAATTTTATTATTGACAATTGCGCCTTGGAATACAGTCGATTCTTGCATTCTATCAACATATTAATTAATTAATTCCAAGAATCTCATTAAAGAATTAAGTAATTGGGTTTTGAGTATATAAATAAAATGTGGACCGAATTATATGTTTAGAGATCGGATCTATAAGGATTTGTATTTGAAGATGTTCGGAATACATATAGAAGTTATATATATGGATATTCTCATTCTTTGTGCCATTTTATCAACATAAGAATTAATAGAGAAAATATATTGAAGAGGAAGATCCAAAATACACAATCAAGAATCAAGAAGAATTGGAGCAATTAAATTGAAGAACACGAACTCAAGATTTAAAGATAAAAAATTCAAGATTCAAGATACAAATCAACGGATCAATGTATGTTTCGCATTAATTAATTTTCTTGGTGATTTGATATGAAGATCGTGACAATTTATAATATTTTATAAAGTTTAATTTTATAAAAATTCAACACCTACATCATTACATATCACATTTTCTTCTGAAAGTATAAAAGAATCGGATCACACTAAACTTGAACTAATAAAAACGTTCCAATCCGTCAATGTATATGGAACCTAGGTTTCATAGAAATAAAAATGAAAGCTAAACGCAAAACACTTCATTGAACAAAAATTATAATTTATTTTTTTGTAAATGTAATATATAATTATAAAAACCTATATAACATTAATAATAATAATAACTCTAACTAGTTAATTTTATTGTAATATAAAAATTAAAGTTTGAATTATATAAATTGTTTGTTGAAACCCCGATATTAAGATGTTTAGTTGAAACCTTCAAAATGTCCATATTAATGTTCAAATCTTAATTCAGACTTTTAAAAATTTTGTTCAAAATTTTTTAAAAAGTTTTCGAGAAGTATCTATCATGTGTAAATTTGCTATTAATTTTTTTCAAACTCATTCTTAATTACATTTTATGAAATAAAATAATTTTACACATTGACCTATAAATTTATTTTGTTTTTAATCACACATTCTCTAATTTTTTTTTTTTTTTTTTTTCATAAAATCTATTCTTAAAAATTAAGCCCCCCGTTTTTGTTGAGTCACCCACCTGGTTTGTTAGTCATTCTAATTTAATTGATTACTTTTTCCATTACTCCTCCCTTCTTCCATAAACGTTGGAATTCTCAACCTCCAATCCCTCAAACCCTTATCTCATTCTTGTCCACTATGTTGACCTCAAAAAACTAAACTCAACAGATGTCAAGTCCACTTTTGTTAAGTCAAGTAAGATTCCGACACGTTCCTACCAGAATAACGGCGGTATATAGGAGGGAATAGACGCAGGAGGCAATTTGCGGCGAGAGACAAAAATGTTCAAATTCTGATGGTTTGAAACAAAAGCGATCGTGTTAATAACGATCATTGGGTGGAAAACCGGGATAATCTATATTATAACAAACAAGAATATGTGGAAGGATAAATAAAGATGTACATTGAAGTCACTATATTGTATATTGAAATTTGTGTTCAATAAACTTGTAAAGAAGATGAATAAATATTCAAACTAGTGTTCGTATGAATTTCTTGAGAGTTCAAATTTACATTTCGAATGTATGATTGCCAAACATCCAACCCCCTATTACTTACAAGGATAACCTATTTATATTGCCTTAGTCATCGTGGTGATCGTTAGATCAGAGCCACGTGACCTCATTTCCTGAATTAGGGCTTCACATCACTGTTTATTCATACAATTAATACATTGATAAGGGGTCAGTCGTTCTATATAATAGACAGACACACTAACGAACTTTGTTTTTTTTTTTTGGCCAACGGTAGGATTTGAAGAATAGTAAAGGGGCGATATTCTTGATTTTGGATGAATCTAACCACCCGCAAATTTATTCTAAATAGGTTTTTAACATGGCTCTAACCGGGGTGGTTAGTGTAATAATGCATTCCTACGGTCTTTAAAGATTTCATGGTAGTTAATTTTCACAACTAATCTAAAAGTTATCCATAAGTGCATTCAAGAATGTATTCATGCTCAATATTAAACAAAAGCCAAGTATAAAATAATGGAGTTCGTGTAATAAATGAAAATTCGAGAATTCACACGAATCGATTCAAAATTTGGTCCTAGATATACACAATATTTTCATTGTATATGAATCACATTATTCAAGTTAAGTCTCGTATGCATAATAAAGCTATAAAAAAGAATATATTTTTTTTTCAATTTTTTTACTCAAAATTAAACCAATATTAAACACGCAATAATGATTCATGTAGAGCAGATAGCCAGTTCAGTTTGATTATGACTATAAGTTTAATATTGAATTTTGTTTAATTCTGAAATTATAATGTCAATTATTCAATTAAAATTACCATTAAACAAATTTATATGAATTCACACGAATTCATTAGTACTCAGAATAATAATCACTTTTGTGTAGCGCAAAATCGAAGAAAATTTACGTGATGAGGATAGAAATAAAATTTAGATATGATTTTAAAATTGAGTTCAGTTTCAAATTATGTTTATTTAGATATATTTTATTAATATTGATAAATTTTTAGTTTATTAAATATTCTTTAATTTGATCTCGACTTCTTTGCTCTATTTAAAAATGACTTATTCATTGTAGATTTGTAATAGGTACTACTGAATTAGGGTTAATCCATTTGTAGATAATGATTTGTACATAATGGATTATCCTCTCTCACATAATGTACGGGGCCCGCGTGTATTTAAAAATTCCGACAATGGATCAACATCCCCATTGTCAAATTTCAGCACATGTCGTATGATCCACTAATGAATATTTGAATAAAATGATTTTCTCTTGCCGTAATTTTTTCTTCTTTTTGGATCTCCTTTCTCTTCTCATTCTTCATTTTTGTATAGTCAAATTGGTATGTTCTAACGTCAATTTGGTATGAGAAAACTCATTTTCCTTCGATCAAATAATTGAGTGAAGGTTTAAGGTGTTGGAGTTGAAGAGTTTATTTCCACCATCACCTCCATATCCCTAGCCACTGCCTGTACCATTCTCCACGTCCCGACAGTTTCATGATAGACCAAATTCAAACACAAGAAAAGTAGAGGGACAGTAACAAGCAATAGAAAAAATTGCAATAAAATTAGTGTTCATCATTACCATTCACGGTATTGTTTATTCTATTTTTATTTTTTTTTCCTTTTTGCGTCAACAAAAAAAAAAAAGACAAAAAAAAAGGGGGAAAAAAGTGACTAAAGAAAAGAACGTAATTTTTGTTACTGTTTGAAAAATTCGTGATATATTTTGTTCCTTGTGATTAAATCAAATTATTTTTATTGAGATTATATTAGATTAATTTTAATAAATTGATAAAATTCTAGTTCATTAGATATTCTTTTAATTTTAGTTTATTTNAAAAAAAAAGGGGGAAAAAAGTGACTAAAGAAAAGAACGTAATTTTTGTTACTGTTTGAAAAATTCGTGATATATTTTGTTCCTTGTGATTAAATCAAATTATTTTTATTGAGATTATATTAGATTAATTTTAATAAATTGATAAAATTCTAGTTCATTAGATATTCTTTTAATTTTAGTTTATTTGTTCTATATAAATAGGGCTTATTCAATGTAATAAATATTGAATATAGGAATAAATTAATTTCTTTTTCCCTAAATTCTTCTTCTTGAAACTCTTTTATCTTTTTCGTTTATTTTCTTTTTCAATTGTAAAGTTCCTACGTCATTATTTACGCTTCACATTTTCTTGTATAAAACAACCAGATTACACTAAACTTGATTTAATATTGTTAGGAGTGCGTCCAAAGTCCCACATTAGTTAGCAATGGGAAATATTATGGGTTTATAAGTATGGACA
>CAIGRQ010328393.1:0-17202 GCA_903798375.1 Fraxinus sp. D2006-0159
TTTTTATTTATTTATAAATTAAGTCATGTATAAATTCTTTCCAAGCGGGGGGCTAAGAGATTGAAATTTGTATTGCACTGATCCATGAATAAGTAGCATGTATAATTGATTGTATTTACAGCCCCCCTCCCCAACCACAATGTCTTCAATCCAGCAGTTTTACTGATTAACTTACAACAAACTAATGAATCTCAGTTACAATGGTAATGAATATAATGAAAAATGAAGACGTTGAACAATCAAGTACTATATGAAGATTTTCTGCTTACACAGTAACACATCACCTCAGGAGCCAAACTAAGAAAAGCCCAGTATTCTATATTTCAATAAAAATTGTTCTAGCATCAATCTCACTGTTGTAGAAGCATTACAGTCTCAAGCAGTCCAATCTTCATCACTTGCATTCATGTCCTGAGAAAAGTTGGCAACAAATCGAATCAGCAGGATTAAAAAAAAAAAAAAAAAGCCATTACAACCCAGTTCACAAACAAAATCATCGTAATGTCCATATCAAAGTTGTGTTTATGCACTGGACAAGGAGCGGAATGAATGTCAATGTGCTCCAGATGATGAATGTGCATGATTCATATACAATGCATCACTTTAGTGACAATAAACCAATGTGATTTACGTTCTTGCATTTCATTAGAATCATAATGAAGTAAAAATTGCATTAAGAAATCACACCTGAGATGTGCTAGAGAACTCTTCCATGTCATCATCTTCTACCTGCAGAGTCAAAAACATAAATAAACTAATAAGGAAAAACACTAATATACTTCAACGAAGGCTTTATTTCAACATCAATCATGGAAAAATTCAACTATACCACAAGTTAACTCAAAAGATAGCTGACAAGACACTAAAGTACCTACCTCTTCTAATCATAAAATCATGATAATCAATAAGTTACCTGAAGTATTTAAAATAATTTGTCATATATGTAAGACAATAATGACATTTTGTGTCCACCAAAACTTCGTGTAATTCCAAATTTAACATACAACATGGCCGACGGCACTAACAGAGAAAGTAACTTCATTTCATTTCCACATTGGTCAGGTTCAAGTCAACTTGCAAAATTTACAATTCTTAGCTTTTCCCAGTGATGCCAAATCTCTAATTAAGAGTTATTTAACCCATGTTTGTCTCCCATTCTTTCAACACTCTTTTTTCCACCTACTCATTTTCAACCACATATTCAAACAATAAAATAGTCTACACGTAAACCCAAAACATTTCCTTACTTTTTAACCAAACATTCTCAAAAAAATCACTATTCAAAACAATATTTTTTCCAAAAAAATGGCCACCAAACATGGGCTTAATAGAATAAGAGGTATCTTAAAGAACAACGCACGACAAATTCTATATTGCAAATATAAATTCCGTTGGGGGGGGGGAGGAAATGTATTTAGAAAATAATGGGGAGGCTATATACAAGGAAAATGTAAGAAAGGGAAGGCAAATGAAAACAATGAGACATAATCGAAGAGTACAAGAATATACATGCAAGAACAATACCTCAGGTTGTTTCTTCAATGTCATAGTTTCTGCACCTACACATGTGCAAAAGCAAACAAAATGTGGACCATGAGAAGCTATGTAGGAGCAGAATCAGAAATTAATTGAACATATGTCAAAATCATGCATAATAAGATAGCATGATTCTAGGCATCAGACAAGTGATGCATCTTATAAGATGACAGGACCTAGAACTGGTTGCCGTGTGAGACATTTAATTGGTCCTCTAAAATTTGTTAAGTAATAGTATTATGTGTCCTACATCATTCTTATTAGGTCTGGCATGCGTTAATTAGAAAAAGCTTCTACATTTCTTTCATTTGTAGTCGCAGAATTTATGAAAAGGTCTGTCCAATAAAAACTATGCTTTCTACTCTACACAAAACCATTATGAGATATAATATGACATATAACATGATTGTGTTCATTGCACGAGGAATCTTGAATTAGGTTAGTCAGTGGATCAAAATCAACTGAGAATTGAACCGACTAAGAAGAATTGAAATAACAGGTTCATTCGGGTTTTCCGAAGGCCTACCTATGTTTTAATCTGTTCAGATGACTCCATTAAAATAGAATATCATGAAAAGTGATTCAAAAGCTTTGAGAATAGTGTATCATAGATATCTAACATCAATCTTCGGATACGCCCATAATTAGATACAGATTATCTCTCTTATTCTGACAATTGAACTGATCTAAACAATCTAATTTACATAATAGGAATATATTTAAGGAAATCATGTAAAGCATTGTAGAATATTGGAAGGAAGGCATGCACTTTAAATGTTTTCCATACCTCCTTTACCCACCAAATGACATTCAATAAACAGATGGTTAAGACGAGAAGAAAGTTTCAGTTTTTGGGTATAGTAAATAATTTACAAGCAAAATCTATTTCCAGTTTTTATGCAATAAATGGCATCATAAAATTAGAATGGGCGGTAAGGGAGGGGTAAAGAGAGAGCAAGGCTAACCAGTATCTCTTTCCTCAATTTTCTTCCCCCGTTTCAAGAACTTGGAAACCTACAACAAGCCAATGGCATGTGATGAAAGGTAAAAGGCAAATAAAGGATAGCAAAGCTCAACAGGTTGATATTACTAGATAGAGGAGAAAGAAGTCTTTATATTTATAGGGGCAAAGAAGAAGCAAACAAATCTCAACCTTGACATTATCCTTCTTCTGTTTCACATCCTTATTTGCCTTCTGAAAATGAAAAATGATATATCAAATTGATACAGCAGCATAAAGTTATTATTGTATCCATTTGATTGACTATAACAGTATAAGCCCATAAAAGAAAATTGTAAATGAAATAATCAAAAACAAAAGGCAGGGTTGATAATCTGGGAGAAAGAATCATTGCTTATGGCTTAAGCATAGATTACTGTAAGAGTTGTGACGCTGATAAGCCAAATGAAGGGAAATCAATGTGTCTGAATCCAAATGAATGTATAATGTTAATCTGGACGTACTATAGATACTTAGTCAATTATCAATTTCACCCTAAAAGATGGACATTACTTATGACAAACATTGTGCTTTCAGACAAAACAAAAGTAAATGTACTAGAAGAGTTTTAACGAAAATAAAACTTCCATACCAAAATTCATAAATTATCTTTATTTCATAAATTAAAAATGAATTGAGTAAAAACAGAGACCAATAAGTGAAAACTGCATCTAAAGAGTGGTCGTATTATTAAGAGAAGATATAAATATTAAAAATGTATTCTTAGTTAATTATCATCAGGACAGTGTCTCCGTAGTCATTGTCAGTTGTATCCCATTTGAGATGTGTAACCATGTGTATTTATTTCCGAACAAAAGAAAAATTCTAAGCTTTCAGTTTCCCTCGTGGACAAGCTATCTTCATTTATTACCAATTCACAGCTAAACTAATATGTAGTTAGCAATGGAGACAAGAAACAACTGGAAAGATGCAGTAACTACAATAATCACAATGAAAAGACACTGCTTATTTTGAAAAAGGTTTCGAGATTTAGATTATTGTCAGGCGTCAATCATCAACTCAACATCAAACTACCAATAACTCGTACAATTTGTACAATTGTGCTATCAATCATTCGACTCTTCAAAGAGACACTAGACTAGCATTCACAAGCAGTCTCATCGTGAAATTTGGAGGTAATGCCCAAGTGTTACAAGACAACAATCTTGCACACAACTGTGATAAATAATGCATATGAACATTTACCAGTAATTTTTTTTTTTTTTGAAGTTTATGAGAAATTTAATGGATAGGAACAGATTAAAATTATTCAACACTGTACAAAGAGATCCTGCTTGGTTTTGAACACGAGAGCATCTTTTTTAATAATATCTAGGACACTGTGGTGCTAGAGGATGCCTGTACTCGTAATTGAGATGCAAGATCTCTGTAGTAGAGATAGAGGAGCTTGCATAAAATATCAACTTAGAGTTAAGGATGTGATCGAGTCAACATCTATCACGACCATTTATGATGGTAGAACTGTAATTAGAAAGGTTAGAGATGTTGATGATATACTGCTACTTTTACACAATCATTGGATTTGATAGATATCACTTCTACACAACATAGTTTGTAGAAAGGATCTCAGAGACCCAACATTGATGATTGTAAAAGTAAAAGCTGCTAGACCTCACCTTCTCCTCCACCTTCTTAAACAATGTAGATACAGCTGTTTGAACAAGAGAAGCGTGAGTGTTGTGAGAGAGATCTTTAGATTTGACAGTTCGTTTAAGGTGATCTGAAGCTGGAATGGGCTCTGTGGCATCCACATTGTCAATGTCGAAGACTACAGGGCAGCTACGTTCTTCAGTTTGTGTTATTATTTAAGGAAATCAGTGTGTAGAAGCTGAAATCACATGTTGTACCTTCACAAGGTATATGGAAGCTTCAAATATCCATGACTTAGTTGCACAAAGGTCAAGGGACAAAAAAAAATAAAAATCCAATAACTAAGAAATATTGTTGAGAAAAAAATTATAAGGATATTTATTCCTGTTTTCTGTACGACACCAACTTCCTCATCCTCTTCTTCAAAGGTTTCAGCATCTGTTCCAATAAAATCATCCCCAGAAGATGCTTCTGCAAACCTGCCCACAGACTTTTTAAGCATCACCAAAATAACTTAAGGCCGAGAGGAATTTTAACAAGAACTCAAGGAAGAAAAACAAAGCAAAGGATAGTGCCTTGTACAAAAATAATTGATCTCATGTGACTTCCAAATAGATATGATGTAAATTATTGCATCCTAGCAAAAGGTCGTGCTAGTAGTTATTGGTAAATTTAAATGCCTCGTAAGTGAAACAAGCGCAAAACGGTCTGCATATACATGTCCATAAATTCTACAGCTCAATCTTATATATTCTCTTCGAGATATTCTTCGGCACATAAAGTGACAGTTGCTGCTTTGACCAATGAGAGGAGAAACAGCTTATGTGAAACTGATGATTGCTCATAATCACATATTTCCTTCGCCAGAGAATCAAAATTTTAAGTGTAATAACATGGACTAAAACAATCATAGTTGTTTCGGGTTCTTGTCAATCTCTAGTCATTTCATACTCATCTGATAGATACTTCCTCTGTCTCATGTTGAATTTCTACATTTCCTTTTTGACATGTCTCAAATTTGTCTATGTTTTCAAGATATAATTATTTTTGTCGAGAAATAGAATTTGTAAGGATATGAAACAAGTTTAAGAGAACAAGATATCCTTGTCAAGAGCAGAGTGGAAAAAAAAATGTTACACTAAATCAGTCAAATAAACCATCCCAGTTCCTTGGTAAATCATTAATAGCTATCCCAAATAAATGACCCTGAACTACCTTTAATAAAATAGTCCCACTAAATTATTTTTCCGATGCAAACTTAAAAACATAATGTTCTACATAAAACTTTATCTCACACATTAAATTAAATTGGCGAACTATACAAAACCTATATGTTTTTAATTCTGTACTAAAAAACATGCAGACAAGTAAAATCACAATTCTCAACTTGAGGCAAGGAAGATATGATGTCAAAAAGAGGTTGAAATGTTGAAAAAATATAATTAAGTGCGGTATAAGTAGCCAGTTATTTTAGCCTAGGCTTAGCTTAGGACCTCACAACTTGTCGTATTTGATTTGGTATAAAATTATCTATGCAGCTTTTGTCATGCAGAAAAAGGAAAGGAAAATACTTGAAAGTTTTCCCTGCAGTCCTAGCTGAATGCCGAGTAGGAGTTACTTCAATTGATTCTTTTCCATTATTTTGACTATCAGTTAAATCATCCTCCAGTGAATCTTTTGGCGAATCTTGTTTCACACATTTCATTGCAGATTTTATAAAACCTTGTCTTCCATCACAAGGTGCACCTGCACCACCCTTGAAATCATACTCTGCATGTTGTTCCTGGGCACAAGCAGGACACAGGAAATTTTGTCAAGGATATCTGGGAAAATATTTGGTGATAAACTCGTATTTTGGCATGCTTTTCGTATCTCTATAATTACAACTTTGACCAACTGAAAGCAGGGTGTTCTCTTTCTATTAAGTGCAAGTGAAACAAATTCACAGTAAACTAACCAAATTCAGATCCTTTGGAAATTCCAGCCGTAACTCTTCTGGATTCTCATCTTTCTTTCCAATCCACCATGCATCAGAAAATACTATCTGGGGAAGAAAGAAACAAGAATGCATGATTTTGACCTCAAGAAAAGTGAAAAGATGGAACTAAAATGCATATGGAAATCAAATATCAACAAATTACTTGGTAACTGATTATGGATTGTATCATATCAGATGTTATTTTAAACATCCAATTCGAAAACTAAGTGGCGAAGGATGAAGTAGCCATAGACACTGAAGATTGCCTTGGGAACCGTACTGATCAGGGTGGGACAACTTTTTTTTTTTTTATTCTATCTTTGCTCAGGTGCCATTTAAGGTCAGTCACGTAGTGTTACAACCCCACCAGATTTTGAAACCATTTCAAAAGACATTATCCGATAATATTTGTTAACACCCAGTTCCCAATCCAACCACCACCACCCAGAAGAAAGAAATGAACTTATACACCAATACCATTTGTCGTGAACTCCACTTCTTACCGTTTTGAATACTAATATGAATGGGTCCTTGCTATAAATATTTCTTGCATCTTAATTAAAATTGAATGACTTGTTTGACTTATTAGAGAAAGGCTAGTTTGACTTATAATGGTTAAAAACTTTTTTCCAAAAACTTCCAAAATAATAAAATTTCCCTCGTGCGTTTGGTGTCATATATTGTGTGTTATTATGCAAATTTTTTTTTATCTAAAATCCATAAATTGATACGAAATATAAAAAACATGTGAATAAAATTATTTTCCCTCTTCCAATAAAAAGGAATAGAAATTTGAGTTAAGTAACCATAAATTCAAACCCAAATGAATGCAAAAAGAACATGCAAAGTCACATAATACTCACATTTTTGTATTAACTAAGCTAACAAGCAAACAATAATACGAGCATAACTACTTCCAATTTACATCCTCCTTTTACATATTTTTCCTCCACAACTTTAAATGTTATATCTGGGTTTATTTTGTGGGTGTTAGTTGATCAAAATATATGCGTGAATAAGAACCTGTGTATATGGACTGAACTGGTTCAACTAGAAGTTAGGGTCATTGCCCGTGGAATCTAAGCTAAGCCAGGTCTTGTGCATACTGACAGAAGATGTTAACTTTTATAAGTCTAACTTTGTAATTCTAGTGAAGTTTTTAATGCACCTTCAAACATTTGGTATGCCTTTTCACATGAATTTCTGATACCAGAGCTACAATGGAACCTTAAGGATACAAAATGAAGAAAACATAGGCAAGCATGTAGTGCATACATTAAGCCCTTGTTTGGTAGAGGTTAATATCAGTTTTTGATAAAAAATGATGAAATGTGTGGTTGAAAAGTTGTGGTCCCATGAAATATGTGGTTGAAATTAATTGTTGACTTTGACTTAGAGCTAAGTGTTTGTTTGGGAAAGATTATTTGAAATGAAAAATATTATTTTTTTTTTTTCTTTTTGGAAAATATGTGGTTAAAATTAGTAAAAATTATGGGCCATGTGCAATATTATTTTATGAAGGATACGTGCTTGAAAATGAGTTTGAGGAAAAATGATTTTCAAAATAAGTTGTGCCAAACAAACGATAGACTTTGTTTTGAATCAAAATTCTTGATATGAAAATTTTCCAAAAATTGTAAAAGTTTTTATTCTTTTTATTTGAAAAATTGAACACCCACAACTACTAAACATCCCGTCTTTATTCTCGTGTTTCTCCATATTCTCTACATAAGAACCATCAAGCATCAATACATGATATCCATCCATCAAGACCAGGAATAGAACATGCAGTAGTTGCAAGCACACTTTGGAAAGAACTCCACATGCTTCAAAATCAACTATCAGTTTCTTGGAAGTAGAAAGCTTATGAGTTCTAGAAGCCAACTTATGAAATTACATCACTGGTTGCATAGGAGGTATTCCTAAGTCTATTGAGCTATAATAGGGATTCTCTGCTGTACATTCTCAATGTCTGATGTGGAAAATAATAATCGAGAAGTGAGTCATGAGAGTTACTTAATTACAACTTCGAAAAAAAATAGACGAAGCAAACAAAACATAGATAAGGTATCCAATGAAACACGAGGAAGGACGGTGTGTTTACCATTTAGGATGATGCAAGTCCAGCAGATGAGAAAGAAATAGTACTACGGTTTGATAAATAACTAAGTACAGCTTTCTTAAAATAATAAAATTGGCTATTGCACACATACACAGACATTTAAACAAATACAGGGAGTATTGCAATTGCAGGATGAAATTAAGAATATTCTGATGGTTGCACATATGAAGGTCCAAAATGTGAAATATTAAATGTCAATCATGGATGAGGAAATGTGTGACAAGAAAACTGGCAGAAAGAAATACAAGAAAATACTTACCATATTGTCGAAGTAATCCTCACACATCACACTCTTCCCACCTCTGGAAAACTGCAGAGTCAAATACCTATTTTTCGGATAGATAATGGTCCCAAAAAGCTTCAAGTGACCCTACGCATTTGAAGAAAACATAATCTGTATTTTGTTTGGCACTTGTTAATTGAGAATCTGTCTTATCAAACATATCCATTAGAACGTCAAACATGATAAAATCATGAGTTCCTACACTATTTCCCTTCCATTTTCCTGTCAAAAGGTTAGAAGTGATTCAGGTAAATGTATATAATTTTGTAAAAATAAATTATTGTTGAAGATTGCTGAAATTCATTTTATGAACTCCTACTTCTACTATAAGCAGATACAAAATTGCAACTCTGTAAGCATTACATATTGTCATTCCTGTTTAATTTTCTTAGCAACCTCTCAGTTTTAAGGATGACTAGGAAACTTCATCGTTTCTAAAGTACCTGGAAACCAACCAAAAATTTAACATACTAATCAAAGGAACAAAAGACTGGTGCTAGAGCAAGTTCATTAGACCTGCACAACAGAGTACACCATTTGAAGCACACCGAACAACACGTCTCAGTCAAAGTTTGAGTTCATTTCACCCAAATCAAAATAACCTATCAAGTCAAAAACTCACAACAAGCACAATAAAGATAATAAAAAACCTACTAAACCTGGGGGAAATCAAGATACAGAATGGGGTTTCGCGTGCCAAGGTCTTTAAGCTCGCCGATTTTCCCACCGGAAATCGGACCGAGAAGGCCCGGAAACGAGAAGAGAAATCTGTTCTTGCGCTGAGATTTTTTTAGTATATCGGTGCCGTGATGTTTGGTCACGATTTTCGACGGGGCAAGAGCACTTGATGGCCCAACTCTTGATGGATTTTCAGATAAAATGGTTTTGGAAAACGCCAATTTCTTCAACCTCTTTCTCTCTTCTACTTCTGGGTTTGATGCCACAGCTTTCTCTTCCTTCTTAACATCTCGACCCATTCTCGCTGTCTATAGCTCGTTCCCTCGGTTAGAGATTTTATGGCGCGTCTGGGTAGGCGGGAGAGAAGTAGAATATAAATGGGGATAAAAATAAAAGGGAAATTTGGCCATTTAGCCTAGTTGGACAATGTATTTGGTGAAATGGCCTTTGACCAATAATAAAAATAAAAAAATAAAGCAAAATATTTTAGTTGGCAAAATGACAAAATTCTCCTTCAATTATCAACTCNAATATAAATGGGGATAAAAATAAAACACAGGAGGTCACCCTAGTTTCAAATAAAGTTCATTTTGATCCCTTCACTTTTAGTGAGATAAAAATAAACATATAATAAACGGAAAAAGAAAATAAAGCACCCAGTAGTGCGATAATGGCATAAATAAAAAAAACACACGATTTTAGTTTAAATAGGATAAAATCGAAGCAATCGAACCGGACAGAATGGCCGCTTACACACTTCGACCCCCTTTCATCTTCGTTTACAACTAAAAATTTACGATTCCAATTTCACTCGCTAGTCACTCTTCAGTAGGGTTTAATGGTATATCTGAAACCCTCTGGTATCCAAATGGAAGTATAAGAGAAATTATTTATCTATAAGTTACTTCAATTAAGTTATAAAAAAGCGAATCTCATTCGAGCCTCCGATTTCTATTCAACTTCAGTCGATCGATCCATACAATGGTGGCGAAGATGGAGAAATCGGCAACGGATCTTCTGACATCACCGGGTGTGAGTTCCCTGTTCAAATACCTGAAACTAAAAACGAAGCAACAGGAGCTTTTGATCCGAGTAACGATCCTGTGTTTGGTCTATGTATTGGCATTTATTACGCGTCTGTTTAGTGTGTTGCGTTATGAGAGCATGATCCACGAGTTTGACCCGTATTTCAATTACCGGGTCACTCAGTTTTTGACTCAGAAGGGATTCTATGAGTTCTGGAACTGGTTCGATTCGGAGAGCTGGTACCCACTTGGGAGGATTGTTGGTGGGACACTCTATCCCGGTCTCATGGTCACAGCCGCCCTGATTTACTGGACTCTCCGGTTTCTAAGGTACATATCATTTTTATGTTGCATAAATATGTGTATATACTATATAACATACATGTATGTATGTGGGCTTGTACATGTAACTTTGGACAATGTTGGTGGGATATAACTGTGAAGATTGCGATGATACTTGGGACGAGAGATGTGACTTATTTGGAGGTACACAGAAAAAATTGAAGGCATATATATTAAAAATTTATGGAAGCGTGATTCGCCTAAACACAAAAGGTTCAAACTTTACGGAAGTTCCATTCACCTATACACAAAGGTGCAAACTTTAAGCAAATATTGTTTGGGAAACTAACTTGGAAATGCTTGTATATGAATTGAATTTTTATTTTATTTTATTATGCTATTGTTTGCTTGTGTGTTGTAGAAAATAGGGAAAATCCTGAATATAATGCTGTGATCTGAATCCATTTCTATACAATTCATGATGACGGTGATGGATTTTATTGGAAGAAGAAAGAGAAGAATATGGAGATGAAAAAAAATAGCTACTTCCAATAGGTTTTTCAAAGAATACATTTTTTTAATTTTACTTCATTTTTTTTTTTTTCATACAGATGTACTGCTAGCGATTTTTTATTTTTATTTTTTTTTGTGGGGGGAGGGAATGCATTATGCATCAAGTAGCAAATAGAAGAAAATGTACGCTATAACAATTTATGAGATGGAAATGATTTAGATGACAAAACAATCAGTAGTTAATGCAACAAATAAATACTAATGGGAAGAAGAAAGTGTCTGCCAAATGCATCACGTGTCTAAAACTCAAGAATAATAATTCCACAGTGATACATTAACATAATTGCATATACATAGAGGTAAGTAAGCCCCTGTTTGGACCCCATTTTTTTATCAAACTCATTTTCAAGCACTCATTTCATAGGCTCCACAATTTTTATCAACTTTTTAACCACCTATTTCATCAACTTTTATGAATATCTACTAAAATTCCGATTTTTAGCAAAACCAATCCCAGGCTTATATTGATACCTTTTCTAAGATTTTTCTGATTGGCGGCCTTGTACTTAGTTAGGATTCTCACTCGGTGGCTCTTCTAATAGAGCAGTACTAGGTAGCTATTTAATACTGGCAATCTATGGTGGTTGGTGAGAGATGGCAATGATTTAGATGATAATAAAACCATTAGTTAATGCAACAAACAGATACTACTAGGAAGAAAGTGTGCGCCAAATACTACACGTCTAAACCGTGAATAATTTGACATGGATGCATTAGAATTTGCACCTACAATCGTACTTTTTGAGATTTTCTTGTTAGTCCTCTACCTTCTTATGGCAATGTTATAAAAGATGAATCGGGTATTGAGGCGTTTATCTCCATGAGACAAAGGCAAAACCTCAAGATAAAATAATACTCCCTCCGTCCCACAAATATAGGCTTATTTTTCATTTTCACGCAGATTAAGAAAATGTATTAATATAGTTGGAACAATAAAATTTACTTTCATTTTTCTAATATACCCCTACGTTGAATAATGATTTAAGTAAGAGTAATTCATATTTGTTGTTAACAATACACATTAAATAGGGGCATACTAAAAAACTAACAAATCAACCATACTCTCAACAAGAATAGTGGCCTATAATTTTGGATATACGTAAAAGAAAACAATCATATCTTTATGGGATGGAAGGAGTAAAAAAATTCATAAATATAAGAATACAAAAGTATATTCATAATATAACATGACCCCTTTCAAAAAATCCATAACAAAGCTAATAACAAAATTCAAAGTCTAACATACAAAAAACGATAAAATTAATCAAGAAACTAGAAAATAATAAGGTTTGAAATTAGCAAGCATGATTTAAAATATGAGTTAGGGTTCTCGCTCTCTAAGTCTGCTAATGGGGCAGTACTATGTACGAATTTAATCATGGAAATATGTGGCGGTTAGTGAGAGACCAAACAAAACGCGGATGTTAGAGAACCACATCTAAATTTTTTGGTGATGCTAGTAGGATGTAACTGTGAATGTGTGAGCTCTGTGCATTACTTACAACATAAAAACATGAGGCATAAATATTCATAACTTGCACATATTTTCCTGTACCTGAGAAATATTTAAGAAATAAGAAAGAAATGATAAATTACTTTCCTCCATGATAAAGATCGTCCAAATTCTCTATGATAGTTGAAAATTTTAGTGATAATCATAAATGTTAGAATTATCATTTTTTCTGTTATTTTGAAACTATTTATACCAGTTTAGAATATGTATCTACAATTTTTTATGCAAGTACTAATATTTTAACCAAAAATGAGTATTTCGATGGATAGTTGACTTGTGTGCATGTGTGTGTTACATCTATGGATATGTACTTGTATGTATAATTATGTACATCTGAAACACTTTCAGCAGTTTGGCCTCAACAATCATGTTTGATAACTCTGCAATTTCATGAGCTCTTTCCGACTTTGCAATTCCAATTTGCAGTTACGATAAATTATTTATACTTCACAAAATCTTTAATCTAATTCTATCACAGTACCAGTTTCATTTTATATTGGGTCTCAAAGAGTTTTGGTATCATCTTCCAGGTTTGCCATCCACATTCGTGAAGTTTGTGTACTAACTGCACCGTTCTTTGCATCAAACACCACTCTCGTTGCTTACTTTTTTGGGAAAGAGTTATGGGACTCTGGGGCAGGACTTGTAGCAGCTGCGTTAATTGCCATTTGCCCTGGTTACATCTCAAGGTCGGTTGCGGGTTCATATGATAATGAGGGGGTTGCTATATTTGCGCTGTTGCTCACTTTCTATTTATTTGTCAAGGCTGTGAATACTGGTTCACTTGCTTGGGCGCTGGCCTCTGCTTTTGGGTACTTCTATATGGTTTCAGCGTGGGGTGGTTATGTTTTCATCATTAATTTGATCCCACTATATGTAATGGTTCTGTTGATTACTGGGAGATACTCAATGAGATTGTACGTAGCTTATAATTGCACTTATATCTTGGGGATGTTGCTCGCAATGCAAATTCGTTTTGTGGGCTTCCAGCATGTTCAGTCTGGAGAACATATGGCAGCAATGGGAATGTTTTTCTTGATGCAGGTATATCTTTATTGTTACCCTGTGTCTAAGAAAATCCCCTTCCCCTCTCTAGGGATGGAGAACATGATGTACAGGCAGGTTGAATTTGGTGAAATCCTCCTTTTTTTATTATGTAGAATCTGAGAAAAGTTTGCCTTTTAGTTTGTAAAGCAGTTAAATTTGAATTCTCTTATGGAAAGCAAGTTGTGGAAGTTTGATCACAATTTAGATTAAATTGTGCATCTATCATGTTTCTGAAATACCAATTTGAATTATGTTTACAGAGGCAACAATAATTCGTCACATTTTTTGATCTTTATAAGCAGCAGCCCTTGACACACAAGAATTTGAAGATCACACAAAGTTCACTACATGGAGGTTGATCTCATGATTTTTCCCCCGATATGATCTCACTATGAGAGAAGTTATATAGGAAAATAAGTACAATTCAACTGCAAGATATTTGCGTCATGTAGTTCACGTTTTACTTCTGTGTTTGTTTTGTAGCTTTGCCTAATTTAAGTTGCTTACTAATTCAATTTGGTGATAGTTATGCCCTCCAATTGATGCATTTGTGGAAACCATGAGGTAGCAGAAAAGAATTGTTGTTTTCCGTTGAAACATAGTTATTCATAATTTAGCTCTCATTTTGTCCTTTTCCCCTCTTATCTATACTTGCCGATAAATTTGTTCCATTTCAGTATGCATTATTTACGTGCTGCTTTCAACTTCCTTTGTAGGTATTTTATTTCCTGGATTGGGTCAAGCACTTGCTGAATGATCCGAAGTTGTTTCACACATTTCTGAGGATTACAGTGACCTGTGCGGTAGGTTTTGGTGCCATCGCTCTGGGTGTTGGTACTGCTTCTGGTTATATCTCTCCATGGACGGGGCGATTTTACTCTCTCTTGGATCCAACTTATGCAAAGGATCACATTCCCATAATTGCATCTGTATCTGAACATCAACCGACAGCATGGTCATCGTTCATGTTTGATTTTCATATATTGCTTCTCCTTTTCCCAGCGGGTTTGTATTTCTGCTTCAAGCGGTTGTCAGATGCCACAATATTTATAGTGATGTACGGTCTCACCAGCATGTATTTTGCTGGAGTCATGGTTCGGTTAATTCTTGTTGCTACACCTGCTGTATGTCTTATTAGTGCCATTGCAGTCTCAGCCACTATTAAGAATTTAACTCAGTTGTTGCGGGCAAAGAGCAAAGCTTCTCATAGTGCCTCTAGCAAAGGAACCACTAGCACCAAGGCTTCTTCTAAGGTTGGTGACTGGGCTTCACATGATGTTTATTTTAGTATAATGGTCTACAAAGTATTTGATTAAGCCTCCGTTTGGCTTCCATTATTCCACATTATAATGAGAGGAATAGTAATTTCTTGGAGAATGTGTGGTTAAATGGGAAAAGGTCAAGACAGATCCAAATAGAAAGTAAATTGTCTGACCATGAGATATTTACTGCAAATGAGTAAATCAGAAGACGAACAACATGATTGATGTGTAAAGTATGTGACGTAGATGTGAACTACTTATTGGTTCAACTAATGGCATGAGTCAGTGAAAACAGACGAAGTATATACGAAGAGAACCAAGAGTCTTTAAAGGCCCCGAGCTTTCTTTTAAAATCTGAACGATTTCATTTATTTTTGAAGAAAATGTGTGCAAGCGTAGGTTTTGAGTGAGCTTTTTGTTCCAACAAGGACTTGACTCCAACTTTTGAAAACACTAAACACTACTTATTCAAACCCTTCTATATTTCCTTGTATAACTGAAATATATGGAAACAATAACTTGCATGCAGAAATGTCTGGAATTATGGAAACTGTTCCTGAAGTGTAAAAACCATTTATATATGTACAAAATGTATTTTACACCAAGAATGAATGCTAACAAGGCCTCAGCTTAGGGTAAATATTGATATTAGAATGCCTCTCTAGATAAGCCCTACTAAAGCTGACTGCTTCCTGTAAATGTCTGTGGTTTTTTGTTTTTACTTTTATTTTGCTACTCTTACCCTCTTATTTTTATGATAAGTTCCACATTTCTTACTACATGTTTGATTTTTCTTGAGGCTACTAATATCTGCATTGTTTCTTGAACCTCTTGTGGTTGTATTATTTATTATGGCTTAATGTTCATGCTGTAATTTAAATTGAAGGTGAACTTGTCAAGTTTCTAGAACTAGTTACTTGTTGAGAACAATACTGGCTCTGTTTAACTAATTTATTCATATAAAGATAAATAAACAGACATAAATGCACAAGAAATTATGCCTGGTATTCAAAGTGGAGCTAATGGGGTACATGATTAATTTACAATGGAAATAAGTAACATAACCAGAAATATTTGACCAAAGAAAAAGGAGAACTGCTTCTACAATTTCTGAACATCCTTTATCTCAAAATCCAATTCTCTAGATTAGTATATGTGTGATCATGTATAGAATTATCTTGTCAAGAGATTACCACCATTGAGGTCTACGATTAAGCCAAAAGATTAAAAAAAATATGTTAGATATTATCTCACAGTTGATTTATATTCTCTTCGTATCTTATACGAGACACAATTAGTACACGTGTCTTGCTGGATGATATCCTTCCCTTCTTTACGTCTTTGAGTTCTTTCCTTATGCAAACTGAAAGTGACATTAAGAAATCATCTGTGGCATGTGATTATTTATTCATCGGATAAACATAAGTGCTGGGGGTCCATCCTAAATTTGGTCTGGCAACAGTACATAAAGATACTAATTGGCTACTATAGATATTGAAATACGAAGTACATGATTTGTCTAAGTACCACATATCATATTTGGCATTTTCTCTACCATTAAGAACCTTTCAACTCGCATCCATCATAAGTAGGTAAATTGCTAATGAGGTCTTGATTTGAATGGTATTTGCTGTCTTTCTGGCTTATCAGTGATTTCTGCATAATATTCCTCACAGTGCTGGTAAACTGGTAATGTTTCTTGTGTATGTTGTGCTACCAGGGTTCACTGGATCAATCACTACCATTTCAGAAAAATGGTGCTATTGCATTGCTTCTAGGTGCATTTTACTTGCTGAGTAGATATGCTATCCACTGTACCTGGGTCACTTCTGAGGCATATTCATCTCCTTCAATTGTCTTAGCTGCAAGGGGTGCCCACGGGAATCGGGTCATTTTTGATGATTATCGTGAAGCCTACTTCTGGCTGAGGCAGAACACTCCTCCAGATGCCAAGGTGATGTCATGGTGGGATTATGGCTATCAAATCACTGCCATGGGGAACAGAACTGTAATTGTTGACAATAACACCTGGAATAACACACACATTGCTACTGTCGGACGTGCAATGTCATCTTATGAGGATGAAGCATATGACATAATGAGATCACTAGATGTGGATTATGTGTTAGTGGTATTTGGAGGTGTTACGGGCTATTCTTCTGATGATATTAACAAGTAAGGATTTAATTCTGTACTCCTATAAATAAGTAAGGATTTGGGTTAATTTCACAAATGGTCACCGAAGTTACCTGAAAATTTCAAAGCGGTCATTGAAGTTTCAAAGTTTCAGAA
>CAIGRQ010328394.1:0-11674 GCA_903798375.1 Fraxinus sp. D2006-0159
GTAATGATTCAGTATTTCTGCAGATAATTATCAAGGCCAATTCTCAGCTAGTACCGGTGCAAGTTTTGAATCAATTACTCAAATGGAAAATAATAAAAACTCCATGGATAATGGTTTGACGTATGAACTCTGCCATGACCTTGATAACCAAGTTTGGGAAAATGTTGTGGAATGCAGTAGTGATGGCTACCAAGCTCTCAATTTTCAGCCGGCCCAAAGTTTGATGGGCATTATGCTTGGACAAGAAAATGAATTGCTTGGGCAAGTTGTTTCTGGTGCCATTGGTAACGGGCAGGAGGAGTTTGGAAGCCATTCCAATGGCTTGGAAGAGTGGCAGGTACAGATTGACATTACTGTCACATTTTCTATACACCATAACTGATAGCATAGCCAGCAGGTGTAAACATTATAGCTTCAGGAGACTAGATCGCTCTATCCACTGGCTTTGACATGGAGGTTTTTGATGTTGGAACTTGGAATGACCTAGGGGTTCTATAGGTTTATTGGTAGGATGGATTTAATAGGTTTATCTTGCTAAGATGGTTCCAAAATATGGTAGCTTTTTCTGTGGGCTTTAGAAGTTTAAAGTCATGTTTAAATACTTATTTTCCTGAAGAAATAGTTGAAGCACTAGATCTGAAGGAAACTTTTTTACTATGATATTTTAGTTTTTCGAAGTTGTCTCAGCAATTTTCTCACTATCTAGTCGAAGTTTTTCAATTTAGTTCAAACATTGCTTTAATCATAAAATCTGGTAGTTTTCAGTTATTTGATTAATTGCAGCTGGAAAGACTTGTAGTTTTCCATGTCAATCAATAATGAAGTGATATATCATGTTGTGAAGTCAAGCTTCTCTACATCTTATACACAAAGTTCAAAACAGTTTCTTTCCTTCCTTTTTCCTTGATGTTGAAATTAATCAGACTTCTGAATATGATTTTGTACATGTATTGAAGTGGTCCATGGATCAGAAGTTGCCTGAGAATTCTAGATACGATCCATACAGTGAGATTCATAATGTTAATAATGAGGAGCTGTACGACACCATTGGTTCTTGCAATACACAACGAGCCAATCAAAGTAAACACCCAATGCATACTGATTATCAAAAGCAGGATGTGTATGCTGAACTAGGAAGTGACCTAAAATCAGAGTCTAATGGCCACCTGAATGTGGAGGACAATGCCAATTACCCAGCCTTGAGACAACCTTACTTAGACGGTCTTCTAAAAGAAGGCCTGAAAAAGCTTGACAGCTTTGACCGTTGGATGAGTAAAGAACTCGGAGATGTTACCGAGTCACATAAGCAACCTGGTTCTGGGGCCTACTGGGAGACAGTTGGAATTGAAGATGGAGGTGATGATTCTGGTATTTCTGCTCAAGTGCCATTGGACAACTATATACTTGGCCCCTGTCTCTCCCAAGACCAGCTCTTTAGCATAGATGAGTTCTCACCGAACTGGGCGTATGCTGGGTCAGAAATTAAGGTATATTATATCAAATGCTCTAGTCTAAGACTGATTCAGTTGCTCATGTTTATGAGCTCTTACTGCACTTTTACTTCGCAATATAAGAAGGTATTATATTCTTTCTTGTGTTTCATGATCAGGTGGTTATTATGGGAAAATTCTTGAGTCATAAAGAGGTGGAGAAGTATAAATGGGCCTGCATGTTTGGTGAACTGGAAGTTCCAGTAGAGATTATAGCAGATGGCGTTCTTTGCTGCCGCATACTCTCAAAAAAGACTGGAAGGGTTCCGTTTTATGTGACATGTTCTAATAGGCTAGCATGCAGCGAAGTACGGGAATTTGAATTCCGGACTACTGATGTTCGAGACGTAGATATTGCAGATGCAGAAAGCATCATCTCTGGTGAAACTGTTCTTCATACGAGATTTGGGCAATTATTGTCTGTTGGATCTGTCCAAACTTCTATCCAGAAGGGGGCAGCAGAAAATGATTTGTGCTGTAAAATCAGTTCATTGCTGAAAGATGACACTGAGTGGGAACAAATGTTAAATCTCACTATGCAGGATGAATTTTCAGCGGACAGGGTACAAGACCGTCTATTGCAAAAGCTTTTAAAGGAGAAGTTGTATTACTGGCTTCTCCAGAAGGTTGCTGAAGGTGGCAAAGGCCCTAATATTTTAGATGAGGAGGGTCAAGGTGTGCTGCATTTTGCAGCAGCTCTAGGTTACGACTGGGCCATACAACCGACGATAGCTGCAGGTGTTAGTGTCAATTTTCGGGATGCAAATGGATGGACTGCACTTCACTGGGCAGCATATTATGGCAGGTAGAGTCATGAGATTTTTGCTTTAATTAGTGTTTTACATGGGGTTCCTTGCTTCCATAACATTTTTTTTGTCTCTTTCGACATGTGTGCTTATTTTATATAAATTATGTTGTGTGCATGTATAAAATCGAGTGTTCTTATTATAAATGTTTAAAAGGTCATAATGTTCATGTTTGGCAAGTATAAAACAGTTCTGAGGTTTTCTTTCTTCTAATTTTAATCCTTGATATTTTAGCGCCACTTATATCTGTTGACATATCTTATCTTTGTCTTTTGCCCCGGGGTCTTGTTGCTCCAACAATTTCAATATTAGAGAGCGCATGGTGGCTTTCCTTGTCTCTATAGGTGCAGTTACGGGAGCATTGACGGACCCCACCCCCAAATATCCTTCCGGAAGAACTCCTGCAGACTTGGCATCCTGCAACGAACACAAAGGAATTGCTGGTTATCTTGCAGAGTCTGCCTTGAGAGACCACCTTTTTTCACTTACATTGAAGGAATCAAAGGAGGGTGATAATGAAGAAAAAGCTGTAGTAACAGTTTCCGAGCACACTTCAACTTTAGTTGGTTATGATGACTTGCCCCATGGCCTGTCATTGAAGGAGTCGTTGGCTGCCGTTCGTAATGCAACTCAAGCTGCAGCTCGCATTCATCAAGTCTTCAGAGTACAATCATTTCAGAGAAAACAGATTAAAGAGTATGGGCGTGGTGAATTTGGAATGTCGGATGAGCGTGTGCTTTCACTTCTAGCTGTAAAGGGCAAGAAAACAGGGCGGCATGAGGAACCAATGCATGCTGCTGCAATATCGATACAAAATAAATTCCGCAGCTGGAAAGGCAGAAAGGAGTATTTGTTAATTCGACAGCGAATTATTAAAATTCAGGTCAATGCCCTGTCTCGTATGTTATCAAGAAGAACGTGTTTATATATCTTATATATTTCGGTTGTTTATTCTCCATAATGTTTTCAATTCCCAAATTCTGAATTTTGGCTTTCCTGATAAAAGGCCCATGTGAGAGGACACCAGGTGCGGAAAAACTACAGAAAAATAATCTGGTCGGTAGGAATATTGGATAAGGTCATTTTGCGATGGCGAAGGAAAGGAAGAGGATTGAGTTCATTTAAACCTGAAGCACTTGCTTCAGGTACTAGCATGCAAGTAACAGAACCAAAGGAGGACGAGTATGATTTCTTAAAAGAAGGTAGAAAGCAAACAGAGGAAAGATTGCAGAAGGCCCTTGCTAGAGTGAAATCCATGGTTCAGTACCCAGAGGCTCGAGATCAATACCACAGATTGCTCAGTGTTGTCTCAGAAATGCAGGAAACGAAGGTAGACCTATTTTATAAATTATCAGTTCTCAATGAGCATCTTCTTTTTCTGAAAGTAATAATAACTCTTGCATCCTTGTTTGGAAACTTTAGATAAATCATTTTATTGGAGTTTATTTTACAATTGACAATACTTTAGGGTTTAAGATGGATAAAATTTAAACTTGGGGATTTAGTTTTGAAGTATGAATTTATGGAACAAGATGAAAATTAAATTAGTTGACTTATAGTTGCTAGTTTTCACTAGATTGGAAGAAGGAATTGCTTTTATGTTTGGGATGAAGGTAATTGTGATAATCAAAGATTAGTGAAAGGGCTAGAAAGTAGAATTAGCTCTAATACCAATTGTCACAACCCGTCCCAAATCACCCTAGTAGACCCGAAACGTGACGTGGAATTTTGTGAAACCATCCATATGGTGATGAAAATTTGAACATAGGGTGTTACATTACTTTGACCGTGATACTTGACTGCCCTTCATGTGCAAGCGATATGTGGACTGTACATGGGGGTTTACTTGATGCAGCAAAACATAACATTTGAGATATGGCATTGGCTGATAAAATGGTGCACTTAGGGGCCACACTACACTTTACATTCCTGACGTCTTTTTTCTGATTCCATTGGCCCTGTTCATGCAAAATTGGTACTACTTGGTTGAACAAGTTACTACTACATGAGTCTAGTTTTCTTTTTCCAGTATCCCTTAAACACACTACTCCTCGTAAGAGTGGCACCTCCAAATCTCCATATCTGGTGAACCCCCCCCCCCCCAACCCACCCCCACTATCTGGTATTTTAGATATTTTTAAAGGGTTGTGCTACTTGTACCTAACCTTTTACCTAATGGATTACATAATTTAATGGATTACATAATTGGCACGTGGCGGCCCCCTAATGGTGGGGTGTCAGTGGGCCCAGGCACCCCACCATTAGGGGGCCGCCACGTGCCAATTATGTAATCCATTAGGTAGAAGATTAGGTACAAGTAGAATTTTCCATTTTTAAATACCCCTCATCAAGGTTGTGACGTCACCACCTGTAGCTAAAGACTGCCCTAGAGGGTATCGGGTGAACCACTTGACCTCAATGCTGGGAAATTGACTGCCTTGCACTCATAAGTACTACCCATGAGCACGCATTGATGAGGGTTTCTTCTCAGCAACAATTATCTTATGAAATCCGAATAATTGTGATATTTATGGTCATGCTTTGAGAATAATCACTTTTAACATTTGACCAAAATTATGTCTTGACATTTTGCACTGTTAGCTTAACGACCAACTATTTTGTTAAAAATAGAATTTTTACTGCTGCTCAATGTATATGTGAAACTTGATTTGATCTTCTTGATTTTCTCTGCAGGCCAAGTATGATAGGGTCTTGAACAATCCAGATGTCGATTTTGATGATGATCTAATCGAACTTCAAGCTTTGTTAGAGGACGATACCTTCATGCCTACAGCAACTTAAATTTAACTATATCATGTACTATGTAAAACCACACCTAGCTTACTTAGTTTACTGGTACAATTTTCTGATTAGGTTGCACAGATTCTCTTGTAGATTAGCTTTAGCTGATTGATTTAACCTTAATTTTTGGTCCAGAGCGGCAAGAATTTGATAGTTGGGTTGGTAGTGGGAAAGATTTCTCTGCATGCCTGGTGATCATATAGAAGTGGTAATGCTTATGTAAAATCTTAACCTCTATATGCATTTGAAATGGTTTCTTTGATGTAATACAATTGTACTACAGTATATTAAATTGGTGTTATCAGGTTGTTTTTAGGAAACCCGAAATGTGATTCTCGTTTTTGTTGTTTTGGTAACATGAAGGTGACTGATAAGCGTGTTTACTTGTTATATCACGTCTTTTTTTCCTTTGTCCTAGTAGTGTCGGCGTCTCTAATGATTTCAAAGATCATAAATGACTATAATAGCACAATTATTAGAACATAAACTCAGGACGTCGCTAGATCAAACATCTCTGCTAGAAAGGCAGTAGAACTGGTCGAGCGTGACGAATGATTCAAATAAAATTTAGCAATATTGATAATTTATCTTTAATAGTATAATGTCGTGATAATGGACGCATTAAAAATTGGATTTGAGATTGAAACCAGGTTGATTCAAAGGTGTGCACACAATTAGACGTTGAACATGAGCTGTTTTGATAGTGGAAGCAAGTTCATTAGACTGGTATCACATTGACTGCTCTACTCGACAATTCAGACATCCCAATATTTTTATTATTTTTCATGGGTTTCCAGCTTTCTAAGGTTGAAAATATGTCCGTTGGACTATTGTATCAAAGATTCCTGGACTATGTGGTGTACATTTTTATTTTTTTTTCCTGGAGTGGTTACCAATTTCTCTTGCAATAATGTCAAAGTTCTGCCAAATATTGTTGAAACTAGTATATAGCATGTCCGTTGCACGTGATTTTGCAGTTGTATCGTGAATATTTTATATTAGAATTTACAAACCACCAATCTCAAGAAAGAGAGCTGAAAAAAGTGATACGTCCCAAAAATATGCTCGGCTGGTGAGTGAGTTGGAAGAGAATAAGACTCGTGTCCAGTGAGGAAACAACTCGAATAACCATTTTCGCATTAGCAACCAGCCTTGAAATGTTGCTTAATAGAGTAGAGTACCAAAATTTGGATAAAATAAAAGCAAGAGAGTAAATAATAGACTTTATGTGTTTGATTGATATTATTTTAGAAGAACGTATTTTGGAATAGTAGATTGATGGAGAAGAGTAATGCTACATGTAACCCTTACTCGGGCCCACGCCTCCCCCTCACAATGGGGGGGGGGGNTGGGGTCGGGTAACCCGGGGTGTGAACCCCCGGGTACAAATGGCTTTAGCCGATGGAGAATGTGTAGTTGAAAAAGAAGGAAAAGTTAATGATGTGATGGAAAATATTATTTTATCGAAAAATGTGTGGTTGAAAATGAGTAGAATAATGAGAATGAAAAATTTAACCAGGCTCAAACAGGTTTATATTTCCTTCATTTTGGATTTGTTTAATCTCATGAAAATTCCGAACTTCCCAAATAGTACAATAGAATGAAAAAAAAGGGAATATATAATTTTTTAACTTATAATTTAAAAAAAAAAAAAAGTGTTTGTTTTACATTTCATACAAAGTGACTAATAACAAATTTAATTCAGGCAAGTTTTAAAATTTTGATTGACCAAAAGATAACTCTTTTGACAACAAAAATCAATTTATGGGCTAAACCAAATGGGAACCTTCGGAAAGTAAGACGAAGACATGTTAAAAAAAAGGTGGTCTTCTATATATTGATATATGGAAAAATGGGTTATGCCAATTTGACATAAAATGGTTGACAAATTGAGTGACATAATATTAGTTGACAAGTTGTGATTAAATTAAAAAGTTAACTATGTTCAAAACAGTCTAATGATAAAGTGTCTGTCGCATTATGTCAACCATTGTTTCAAAAATTATGTCATTGCAACATAATTCATGACAAATATCCCTTCTTCCCATTTCAATCTTTTCAAGCCTTTCAATGACTCTCCAGAAGATGCTAGATAGAACATTGATGTCAAGTCCCAATATTGAACTTGATGATTTATCATAGTACCTTCATCCATTTATGCTTTCTCATAATAGCTGAATTCTTTTTTTACAATTCCACATATCGGAAATGATATACTTCAAAACGAACTCATGGTCTATGTGTTATTCCATGTAAAACCAATGTTGATGTTATACCCCTGTTTGGACTCCATTAAAATGAGATTTTGAGAAAATATATGTTTTGGACTAGTGATTGTTTGGAGAATATGTGATTGAAAAATTAAAAAAATATATATGAATTTACGTATAATATTATTTTATGAAAGAATACATGATTGAAATGAATTTTAGAAAAAATGGAGAATTCTACCTACAAAATTGTGGGCATGTTCAACCAATTGTGACTCACATTCTAGTCAATAATACAAGTGGATGTTAAAATTATGAATGACTCATCCCTCAACATTATCAACAATCCAAGTTGAAACATCTTTCCCATCAGCAGCAATTCTTGCATAGAAACCTGTCAATACCCCTTTTTTATTATTTTTTTCTTTTTGGAGTTCAAACCTCTCAAGGTCACTCATTTTAGATTAGGGATAACAATGTGATGGATATGGAATGGATATGTCATTTCTACCTCCGTTTCGTCCGAAATTTTTGTCATCTTGTTTCGTTTCTACACCCAATTTTTTATTTATTTTGTTTGCTTTTATTTTTTTTATGTTTTTAGTTAGTAAATATTATTACTCTTTTTTCAATTTGTTAAGAACAACTAATGTTCTCTTTAAAAATGATGATAAATCTTTTATTTTTGTTTAATAAAAAATTTAAATTTGAAATTAACTTTAATCGAGCACAAGTAGAGGGCTGGAACTATATTTCATGTACCCATCCCTTACCTGTTTCAAGACAACGACCAACCACTGCCTCATCCCCATCCTGAATCATCCTTATCCTAGAGATGATTTCTTTTTACTCTTCCACCTGAATCAAGATTACTGTGTGCTAAATATACCCATGAATATGGAAATACTTACTAAAACATAAAACCATTTAATGAACATACTTGTTTCCTTCGGGCATCTGATATACTTGATGAAATTGAGAAGCCATAGTTGATGCCAAAAATAAATGAACAATAAAATAAAAGGTAAAGGATACGTTGCCCCAAATATGGTATTAGAGCTCGTGGTATAAACAATAGTTTCGAGGGAACAATTCATAAGTAACCTTAAAAATATTACTAATTTCATACTTACTTTTAAAATTTTTTATTTTAATTGTTTTACAATAAAATTTGTAACACATTGTTACACTATAAAATTATGTTACATAGTGTGTTATATTTAATAAAATTATGTTACACATCTTTCGCGATCCTGTTTCTATTGCCATCATCTAGCCGAAACTCGAGCTCGAGCAAAAAAGATTCGAGCCGAGCCAAGCAAAAGCTCGACCAAAAAATTGAGGCTCAACTCGAGCTTTCAGCTCGAGCCTTAGTGGGCCGAGCCAAAAAATCGACTCGGGCTTTTTTTTTTCTTTCTTTCTTGTCAAAGCTGCCATTTATAGCTGCCTACAACATGTATGCTTGTTTCATTTTTTTCCCTTCCTACAAGCTATAACTATTGTTTTCAAGTTTTTTTAAATTGTGACACTGGTCGGTTCGAGCTCGAGCCTTTGCCCCAAAATGGGGCTCGGTAGTTCCGAGCCCGAGCTGAGTCACGACCGGCTCGAACCGGTGAGCCATTTTACCATCCCTACCGTCATCACTTGTAACACAGTGTGTTACACATATTTTGTCGCCTATTTTCACTTTCGACGTGATGCCACCACTAGTAATATTCACTGTTACACCAACAATGTCTATCTCACCACTTGTAAAATTCAATATTATAGCATCATTGTAGACACCACCACAACCACTTGTAAAACCCATTGGTACATCACCATCACAGCTACAACATACATCTCTCTCACACAAACACCCAAAATAACAAGAAGATGGAAGTATGTAAAGAATTCTAGAACAATATATTACTCTTTAGAATTCTAGAACAATATATTACTCTTTAGAATTCTAGACAGTTAATCTAGACCGTTGGATAGGATTAATCTCCACTATAAATTCTAACAATATTTAAGTATAAAAGATGTCGATACGATCATTTGTGGCCATCTAAGAGATAGCATTCAAGTAAGAGTGACGAAGAACTTTTGACAAGACACTAAAGATTTGTGAATACAAGTTTACTAAAAATATTTAGTATAATTTACAAAAAACCGTTCACGTCGTTTGTCTTCATTGTGCAAGTTGTCTTTGTCATTTCACTTTTTAGCATTTGGATCCTTCTATCGATTATTTTTTTTTTGCACAAAAGGTCCTTTCTATCACATTGCATCCATTTCTTCTGTTAAATAGACATGTGATCTGCAAATGACATGAAAAAGACAATCTGCATCAAAGTTTTCAAGGCAAAAGAAAAGAGTAAAAATAGAAAACAAAAATAAAAAATAAAAAACCACCACCACCATCACTACCACAAACCTACTCGTCTATTACCCCAACTGTTGATTCTGGTGGCATGTTTAATTGTAAGAGCACTGAAAATTATCATCAAAACTGTATTGTGTGGATGCTTCCGAGAAATCAACACCATTCTTGATGTTGTCAAGAGTCTAATCGATTCCAACAAAGAAACAATAATTGATGTAGCCGTCCTTACTATGTGGGAATAACAAATTCAAAAGTTGTATTGAAATTATTGATGAGGTCATTGCAGGAGATGTCCTCACAAGCATCCAACCAGTAGGAGGGTCTTACATTAGAAATTAGAAGATCAACATTACCTGAAATCCTACACTCTTCATTCATTTCTTGCAATGATTTTAATTTAGTTGAACAACAATAATAAAAGAACATTAAAGTGAAATCAATACAACTTTTTTCCGTTTAATTCAATACTTATGCAGCAAAGAACTTAATGAAAATACAGTACCAAAAAAAAAAAAAAAAGAAGAAGAAAGGATTAGAAGTTTAAAACAATATTATATTTTGGAATTTTTTTTAAAACATCTAGTCAATAATAATGTTTAGTAAAAATGCCTCCACTCAATACTTTTACTACCATGTTCATGATATGGTTTTACTGTAGTATGTCATTCATGCATCTATATATGCATACCACTAATCGTATGTCTATGCTTACGAGTGACAAACATTGGTCAACTAGCCTTTAGTCTATTTTATTATGTGTTAAAACTTAAAAAGTCTTCAATACGCTTTACTTGAAATTTCTAAAATGTCCAATTTAAAACCAAAATTTATCAAATCCACCCAAACATAAATCCTCCTAAACCCCTTTATTCTCACGTTTCCAAACCTATTTTCTATATTAAACCTACCTTCAAATCCCAATTTCTTCTTCATATGCATTATTCCCCAAAATTTGTTGCAATTAGTAATTATATGTCCCCGTTTGCACCCCCACCATTATTTCAAATTTTAATGGGTGGAATAGTTTTTTTTTTTAAAAATGTGTGATTGAAAAAGAAAGAAAAGTTTTCGATTTACGTATAATATTATTTTATAGAAGATTGTGTGGTTGAAAATTTGAGAGAGAAATATAAAATTTAATTCAATCGATTCCAAACACTTGAAGATATACTTTATAATTTAAAAATTNTTCAAATTTTAATGGGTGGAATAGTTTTTTTTTTAAAAATGTGTGATTGAAAAAGAAAGAAAAGTTTTCGATTTACGTATAATATTATTTTATAGAAGATTGTGTGGTTGAAAATTTGAGAGAGAAATATAAAATTTAATTCAATCGATTCCAAACACTTGAAGATATACTTTATAATTTAAAAATTAAAGACTTGAATGATTTAATAGTAGGCCATAATGATCACAAGGTCATGTGTCATTTGAGTTTTTTTTTTTTTGTTAAGTTTATTATAAAGGGGCATACTTGGTGAGCAGTTAACTAGTCTCTCTCGTGCTTTCATTGCTACAGAAGGGTAGCCTACTGAATATCCTTATAGGCCCCAGCAACAACTAAAAGCACACTTAATACACCTCTAGGGAGAGCTTAAGTGCTTGTATGAGGTCGAAAATCCATCGAGTGGTGTTAGGGTTCGTGGCATTTGTTGAGCACCCGGAGCGGCTTGATGTTACCAATAGAGCATTGCTATGGTTCGAGAGCTATGTTAAGGATGATGTAAGTCTGTAACACCTCTAGACTGAATGACCTATCAAGGAAAGCATTCTAAAGGCCTTGTATGCTAAGTCGAGTGCATTGGCTATGAGTGCTAGCCTGTTAGGACGTTGTGGAACGGAACACACAATTTTAACTGAAGTAGAAATAGAAAAATAATGAAGATCGATATTTTACGTGGAAAACTCCCAAACAAATTAGGAGAAAAACCACGGGGCAACTTGTAGAAGGATTTTACTAACAACAAAAGGATTACGACGACACTTCTAAATACAAGG
>CAIGRQ010328430.1:0-22505 GCA_903798375.1 Fraxinus sp. D2006-0159
GAAGCTTTATTCAAAAAAATTATTGGTTTTTTTTTTCATATATACTAATAAAAAATGCTTTGGACGGAAAAATAAAGTCAGATTTTTAATTTTTAAAACACAGTAAAAAATTACTGTAGACATTTTGGGGGAAACTTAGGAGGGAAAACAAAAGCTGCTATCCATCCTTCTTTTAGATAATAAAAAAAAAAAATCATGGTAACTATAATTAAAATATACAAATAGCAATAACAACATATTATTACTTCTCTGTTTCACGCGTCTTTGATTCTTTAACGTAATTATTACAAATTATAAAATTTACTACTTTTTTAGACCATGTTTGGCCCTTTCAAAAACAAAATATATTATTCTATCTTATTTTTAAACACACATTTATCAATAAAACAGTATTACACATAAATTCATAAAAGTTTCCTACTTTTTAACCACACATCATTATTAAAAAAACTATTTCTTCAAATAAACTCTTTAAAATCAACATCAAACAGGGAAATTATGTAGAATGTTTATTAAAATATTTCTATTAGCGTAATTACTTTAATTAAGATTTTTGTTTTTAACGCAATCATTATAATTTGTGGTAGATCATTTTTATTTTTGGAGTCCATAAAAGAATGCAATATTTTAAAAATAGAATAAAAGTGGGACCCACGTAAATTTCAAAAATTGTTTGAAATTTTTATTTTTGTTTCTCCACTTGGCAGCCAAATGATGCTTGGTCAAAATTTTTTGCTGAGGGACCACTCTATTATTAGTATATAAATATAATAAAAATGTCTATTATTTGGAGGCTACTACATGGTTTAGGCGGGATTCTTTGAAGATTCTTGGGCGGGAACTTTTTTTGCTACTATCCTTCTTTAATATATAGTATAAGATTTACAAAATCGGTATTTGATGTATTAAATAATCTGGAACAAACTTAAATGAAACAAGGTAATTACAGGACATCATCTAAATATTAAATGAAACAACAAAAAACAATCTGGACTCGACGTCACATGCTAATAACTCCACAACTAATTTTTTTCGCCATATTGGTACACAATCTAAGTGAATTACATTTACATCCATCCTCGCTTGCAGAAATTTTATGCACTTCGAGTGAATATCCTGTAATCAGATCTACAAATTCGTTGTGCAATTACATTAATTATCAACACTAAATAATACATCCCTAACAAATTTAATAGTAATCAACTTTACCCATTTTTTTTGTTGATAAATATCTTTTACTTTCACAAAGTTTGAAGTTCTCCATGCTATATGTTTCATCACTTGTGACGTGCAACTTCCATTCACCCTTTTATCCCCTAATTGCCTCTCAATCCTTCTAGCTTGAAGACAAAAACTATGGTCGGCAACCAGGTCCACAATAGATATCTTAGGAATTCCAACATATTGTTTGATAGAATGAAATGTAGCAAAATGTACCTGCAGAGCACCAATGTTTCCCCAGTTAGCATTTCTAAGCTTGTTCCAGATTATTTAATACATCAAATACCGACTTTGTAAATTATACTTAAACGCAGCTAGCCTTCTTAACAAAATGTTACCCGACAAATATCTAATGTTCAATATTTTTATACAATCACCCATAGAAAGATAGTTTTGTATAATCAGGACATACATTATCTTAATTACAAAACAAGCTACAAAAGATAACATTTAAACATTCAAAGCTAACGTACATTTCTGATCATTTCACCAAGTCGAGCTATGTAAAGCATCTTAGTAAAAGCTTGCCAATTTTTAACTTTTTGAAACAAATTACTCATCATTAATTTTTCTAATTACTACTTATATTTGGACGATTCGGATCTATGTTCCACGATATCTCCTGTTAAGGCTCATATCTATTACATAAATGGCTATGACACGCAAATATTTCATGTTAAAAATGTTGTACTTAAAACATCTATTAACGTTGGACATCCGTAATCTGCAAGCAAGGTATATATTTTATTCATATATTAGTCACGGTAACAATAACAGATTTTCATCCAACCCATTACTCACAAACTATAATAAAGCAAAATCTCAAAAAATTTACTCCTTCGGAGGAAAAATTAATTCCATTACCTTATAAAAAAAATACAAGTGAAACTTGATCATTGTATGCTAGGGTGTCGAGAAGAACTAGAAATGAAGTCTTATATCAATAATAAACAAAGCCCTCGACTTTTTCATAAAATTCCCTAATTATGTATGATTTCTTGTACCTTCTGTTTACACTCACTGCAAAACACCATTAATCAAAAATTGTATTTTAAACAAAAAAAAAAATACTTGATAACGAAGCGTGATTATATTAAAAGATGAAATAACGTGTATAATTAGGACGTATCTGAATAGTTACAAAGATGAAATCAGAATTTGGTCCCACTAAAAAACTATGAAACTAATTTAATTCAAGAAAATATATGATTTTTAACGTGAAGGAGAAGACATTTTTTAATTTCAATTTGAGGAAGAATGACTTTGAAATTTGAAGGAAAATACATTTTTCAATTTGGGAAAGAATGGCTTCTGACGTAAATGAAAGCCTTCAATCTCCTTTCTTCTTCAATTTAGTTTTACATGAGGAGGGTAAAGTGGTATTTTCATACTTTTAAATAATTAAATTTTCTTTTCCTTGGAAGAATTGGGTCAAAAGCGTTTTGCACAACCATAGTTGTTAGACTCGACTCGGACAATGCGTATTAAATACGGTGTGAGAATGTGTTAATCTTTTTAGGGTATAAATCTAATTTGCTATTTTTTTTTTAGAGGAATGGACCTAATTTCCTCAATGTATTATTATCAATTTAATCTGTCTGGCCTAGTCAATGGTTCGGACCGACTGGCCGGCTGGTTTTTATAATGGGGAAATTAGGCCCCATACGGTCAAAATAAGACTAATTAGAAAAATACCCTAATTAACTAATTAATCATCACAAAACGTATTAATTACGTTCTTTATAACAAAACCTCAAACCCCACATACCTTCCTCGTCTGCTATTGCCATTCGAATCAACAACATTTTCTCTTCTATATAAAATCAAATCTGATCCATCATAATGCACCAAATCGTAAAGTTAGTTATTTGTTATCGAAAATAGTTGACAGCGTCGTTTTTGATTTTAGAGTTGCAAATTAATTTGAAGAAATGGCACAGAACAAGGACGAATACGGTAGATAAATTCGCAAGACTGATGAATATGGCAATCCTATCCGCCAGACTGGGGGTACCATGGGGGAGCATGGAACTACTGGCGCACATGGAACTTCTGGCCATGGCACCACCAGCACCACTGGAGCGTTTAGAACTCATGGTGGAAATGTTCTGGGCACTACAGGTGCAGGTCAAACTGGGCAACACCGTCGCTCTGGCAACTCGGTAAACGCTACTCGTTCTCCCCTTTAAACCATTTTTTCATATATGCATTTTCTCTAAAAATTCAGATGACAACACTAGCCACGAAATCCTCCACCCTGAAATCATCTTCCCCAACCATGGAGGAGCAGGAGGTGGTGGAGGACTGGGAGGTGGAGCTAGCGGTGGACTGGCAGGAGGAGCTGGGGGTGGTGGTGGACTTGGTGGAGGCAGCGGTAGAGGTTTGAGTAGTGGTGTAGGTGGAGGTGCTGGTGCTTGTGGTAGATATGGAGCTGATATTGGTGGAGGATTTGGAAGATGTGCAGGTATCCGAACGATTGTGCTTCCCTAATAATTTATTGACCAGGATGGTATCCGAACAACAGAACTTGGGTAGTTATCAATGAAAACACCCCTTGCAATTGCTTTACTCTGTCAAAATTTGTTGCTGATTTCAGTTATGCTTTTTTCTAATTTTCGGCCATTTCCCTTCTCAGGCTAGAACTCATCCGAGAACGTGAAAGGTAAAAGGAAGAACAAGTGGAAGCTTTAAGCGGGAGATGCAGAGTGGAATGGTATTCTTATGCATAAGCAATAAAATCTCATTTTCTAGACACATGGTAAAATTAAAGCCAATTAATCATTTTTATATACTTGATTGGATGCAGGCTCAAACAATGAAAGAGCAAGCCCGACTCAAGGAAGAGATGGCTTACCAATATAAGCTTGGTAACTTTAAGGTGAGGGTGATTTTTATAAAAAGAAAAAAAAAAAAACTTCATGGCCATTTTCATCCCCATCTATTATTTAACTAGCTTGAATCAATAGGCTGCAGCTGCTATTCAGAGAAGGTTGGATCCAGATGTTGCTATGTAACAAGACGAGTGTGGATTATCCATGGCTGATCTTATATTACTAGGTTTTAGAATTTTTGTAAGGGCAATTTAGTTTTTACTTGCTACATTTGCTGGGTGTCCTCTTGTGTTGATGTCTATGTCATTAAACCATGATTTTACTTCAGTTAATTTGAATTTCTTGTTCATGTATGCATTTGCTGGGTGGCTTCTAATTTCTTGCTTCTTGCAATAGTGTCACCTGATCATGCTTTGATTATGTCACTTTTTTTGTCACTTTATTGAATTGATTCCATCTCTGTAAAGAAATATATGAAAAAATGAGAGATTTTTTTACCAAAAGTTGTCACTTTTGTCACTTTTTTTTAATTTCGTCACTTTTGAGTATGTGTCACTTTTTTTGAATTGTCATTGTCACTTTTTTAATCTGTATAACTTTTAATTTGCGCCACTTTTATGAATTCATCACTTTTATTAAAATTTGTCAATTTTTTGAATTTTGTCACTTTTTTAGTGTTATTACTTTTTTTCAATCACCTTCTTGATTTCTATCACTTTTTTAGTATTTGTTACTTTTTTTGAGTTTGTGTCACTTTTTTTTAGTTTGTATCACTTTTTGAGAGTGTTTGTGTCACTTTTTTTAGTTTTGTTACTTTTTTTAGTTTGTGTCACTTTTTTTGAGTTTGTATCACTTTTTTTAGTTTTGTCACTTTTTTTGAGTTTGTGTCAATTTTTTGAATTTGTATCACTTTTTTAGAGTGTTTGTGTCACTTTTTTTTAGTTTGTGTTACTTTTGTGAGTTTGTATCATTTTTTGAGAATGTTTGTCACTTTTTTTAGTTTTGTCATTTTTTTTAGTTTGTGTCACTTTTTGAGAGTGTTTGTGTCACTTTTTTTAGTTTCGTCACTTTCTTTTTTAAGTTTATGTCACTTTTTTTTTAAAGTAAAAAAGTGACACTGTATCACATTTTCATTTTACACAATATTTTTTACTTTCTAAAAATCTTTCACATGATTTTAAGAATATTTTTCAAAACATCACTAAAATGTTTTTTAAGTACCCCTTCAATAATTATGTGCACCACAACAACGGAATGGGCACTTCCACTAATTCCCCCAAAAAGGAGCTGCCTCAAAAAATCAAAGGCTAAAGAATACTCAACATTTATCTTCTTCAAATTTGTTTGTTTACGGAAGTCGGAAGCAGAGGATTGGCCGCCAGATAGATTTCGCCACCGTCGAAGGAAGTGGCGCCGTCGCTTGGAAAATATCGAAGCTTAGCTAACAATGGCGGAATCAAGCTCATCTTCAATCGATCCCAGAAGCGGCTACTGCCCAGAAACCAAAACATTTCACAGCCTCCAACCCTTGGTACCTCTTCCGCAGGAAACTGTCCCTCTTACCGTAGCTTCGTATGCTCTTTCTCTCCAATCCGCTTCACCATGGCGCGATGCCGCCGCACTTATTGACGTCGCCACCGGACACTGTATTTCCTACTCTGAATTTCGCCTTCTCACCAGAAACTTAGCTTCGTCTCTGCGTACAAATACCGGCCTCCGCAAAAATGACGTCGCCTTTGTCCTCTCGCCGAATTCAATCCGCATTCCAGTACTTTATTTTGCCCTTCTCTCTCTGGGAGTTGTCATATCTCCTGCCAACTCACTCAGCACTTCGGAAGAAATCTCCCGCCAAATCAGTATCTCGAGACCGGTCATCGCGTTTGCCACATCAGCGACCGCCTATAAACTCCCCAAGCTCGAGTACCCAACAATTATCATCGATTCTCCTGAATTCGAATCTGCAATGTATATGAAGAGTTCGGATTTTGAATTCAGTAAGAGGGACGTTGAGGTCAACCAAAACGACGTTGCTGCAATACTGTATTCGTCTGGGACGACAGGGAAAGTGAAAGGCGTGCTGTTGACTCACAGGAATTTCATCGCAGTTATCGCAAATTATCATCACTGGCAGGTGCAGCAGCAGCAGGGGAGGTTGTTTCCGCCGGTGATGCTGTACACCATACCATATTTTCATATATTCGGGTTTTTCTACAGCTTGAAATCCGTGGCATATAATGAAACTGCGGTGGTTTTGGGGAGGTTCGAGTTGAGGAAGATGTTAAGGGCTGTGCAAGAATATAAAGTGACTCATGTTGTATTGGCGCCACCGATTGTGGTGGCGATGTTGAAGGCTACTGAACCGAAGGACTATGATTTGAGATCCTTGGGGTGGGTTGGAAGTGGCGGAGCCCCACTTGGGAAAGATTCCATCAAATCTTTCACCAAGAAATTTCCCACAGTGATTCTCTCTCAGGTTTTTTTTTTTAATCTCTTAGTCATCTCCAATGCTGCACCAAATTTTGCACCATTTTACACCAAATCTTGCACCAAACTAAAAATAATCATTTTCTTCTATTTTTTCTTCTTAGTAATTTATTTTGATGCCAACTTTTGTAAATAAAGAACTAACTAAACTAAATTGCAAAGGGTTATGGATTGACTGAAACAACTGGTGTGGCATCTCGAGCAATGACTCCTGAAGAAAGTCAGTGTTGGGGTTCTGTGGGGAGGCTCGTCGGAAGTTCTGAAGCAAAAATTGTTGATCCGGAAACTGGCATTGCTCTGCCTCCTGGCGAGCAAGGCGAGCTTTGGATTAGAGGACCAACAATAATGAAAGGTACTATTAAATTGTATAAATTGGAAATTAATGATAATTTTGTTTGTTTACCTTAATATAACCAAATTTACATATTCGGTAGAATGGATTTCTAGTGTGTGTGTGTGTGTGTGTGCACCCACCCTCTTTCACAGCTTGAGCTTTTATGAGTTGGTTTGATACAATACAAAAACAGGCACAATTTGTGATTCCAAGTCCTATAGCTATCCTTTTATGATAAAAATAAAATAATGAGTCTGGCCTGGGTGTGTCGCAGATAAATAGAAAATTGTCTCCTTTCTAGCACCTTAAGTGATTCAACCATGTCATGAAGCAACTTTCTGGTTTTTAGCAGTTCCTTTCTTAATTTACATTGAGGTCAAGGCTAGAGCAGTAGCCATTCCTCCATTCCTTCCTTCTTGGTTATTGTGGTCGATTTTTATATGCAAGTGTACGGATCGTAACTAGTAATATAATCAACCAATAAGTTCGGATATCGTTCTTACGAGGACTATTATCTAACGATTGGTTAAATTATTCAAACTCTAATTCGATCAAAATCAAATATAAGATTTGTGATTGGTGTCTAAATTATTTTAACTAAATTAAATTAATTTATTGCACATAATTAGTGATGGCCACGGGGCGGGGCACCCTCGCCCGGGATGGGGCGGGGCGGAACCTTGCCCCGTTAGTATTTTATTTATTTATTTTTTTTTTAACAACCAAAAATTTCTAATTAAATACAAATTCAAAATTTTATAATCCAAGACAAACAATACTTAAAATAACTACATCAATATCCAAATCAAACAATGAAAACAAACAATGTCCAAAATTAAAAAAACAATGTTCAATTTTATTTTTTTTATATAACTTCGCGGGTTCGGGGCGGGGCACCCTCGCCCTGCCCCGCCAACCAGTCGGGGCAGGGCGGGTTTTTTTGCCATCTCTACACATAATTTATCGAATTTGGGTTTTAAAAATATGAATGTGGATATTAGGACTTACAATTTTACCTATGAATTTCCTATAATTCGCCTATCAAGATTCATCACTATTGTAGTCTTTGATCAAATTCTTCTTAAGTATTCAATTTATCTCTCTCGAGTTCTAATTAGATCTATTTGACTAATTTAATTCCATATTTTCATGTGAATCAATCTTAGTTAAATGAAATATTAGTTCTAAGAATTCTTATGGGACTTAATCAAGGCATGCAGTACGTAAATACAATTATTATTTATTTTTTATCTTATATGCAGACTTTTCTCCATTAAACTTTCTAAATAACCCTTGTAGCGAGTTTTAGGTCGATGACTCCCAAACTAGATGAACATAGGGCACTAAGTTTTTAGATACCCTTGCAGGTTTGATCACTTGTGCCATAAAGGCTACAAAGAGACGTTTCACAATGAGATAACTTTTTTTCTCTCTTTTATTTTTCTCATTTTTCCCTTTTTTGCCATGATTAGTGCAATACCTCTTATTAAACACTCATTTTCAAAAACCGACCCTAATTTTCATCATATTGGCATTATATAATTCACACAAGAATTTAAACACTTGGAATCCCCCTTCATATCCATATCTCCCTACAACAGTAAAATCACCCCAAACTAATCTAAATTTGGTCGAATGATATATAGTGTAATATTTTTTGGGTTTAGCATCTAAATTATACTATTTCAACATATTAAACATATAAATCAACCAATTACTTTATAATGGTAAACTTATTCATGTGCGTAAATAGTATCAAGTTTTATGACGATAAAAATCAATTAATCTAAGTGTGTGTGTGTGTGTGTGTGTGTGTCCACAATTCATAAATTAATACATAATCCACACGAGCACACATTAAGCAATAATTTTTATTTATTTATTTTTATTTTAATAAAGTAGCAAACACGTAATCATACACAAAAACTAAAAACTCATTATTTTTTCACCCCCAAACTTAAAGTAAACATCGTCCTCAATGTCTTAAAGTCTAGTATAGCAGATATGTGGGTGGGAAAAAAGGAAAAAGGTACTCTTCAGGATTTCTGTCTAATATTTGAGGTGGTTTGTTGATCAGTTCATTCCATTCTTTTCTAAGCTACCTCCTATTTGATATCCATGTACTTTTGAAAAATGAAAGAACACAAATATAAGAGTTAAGAGACATTTTAAAAGCAATAATGTGGTGTATATGATAATTAAAAAAAAAAAAAAATTACGTCCCGTAGCTTTGAAAAATGTACCACATATCTTTCCTACTAATTTTGACTCAAATATATGATTTATTTTAATATGCTTACTATCGATATGCCCAAAACTAATGTACTTTAATAGACTATATGCAAATGCAAATACAGAAAGCATAATAAATAAAAGGGTAAGAAATTTGGTTGCCTCCTAATAAGCGCTTAATTTAAAGTCTTTAGCTAGACTTTTGCACAAGTATTTCATGGCACTTTGAATATGACTTTGGAGGTTTTGCTTAACTTGCTCAATTTGACTTTGTTTCATATTTAAAACGTCCTCCAAAATTTTACTTTGCCCTTTTGAATACGGTATGACTTGTTTAAATTACCCCATTTGAATTCAACTAAGACTTCAATTTCCTCATCGACTTTAATCGCAAAATCAATGAAATTTGAGATTTACTTTCTAATCACATTCTAACAAATCGATTTTTGAACAATCACTTTATTAAAACGGAAAAGTTTTCAAATGAAAGAGAAAATTAAGAACAATATATTTAAACTTAAAATATTTAAAACCAAAAAAATGTGATTGTCAAAAAATCAGTAAATCATAACATAACATTATTAAAATATTTTATTAGTCACCTATGCGTGCTCGTCCAATCTTCATCCATCTCGAATCATTGATTAATTATTACATATAAAAAAAATTCATGTTTCATATGAGATGATGATCTCAATAAGTGAAATAACGTAACATGAAAAACAGAAGTCCATGAGATTCGTGAACATATTTGATGAGACACGAAATTATAAGAACCGAACTTCGTGGTTTTAATTTCGTGCGTAGTGCTACTAAACACCATGATTTCATAACATGATCATAATATATTGACTTTTGTAACTTTAAACAATGAAATACGCATATTTCACTTACCTTGAATTTGATGATCGTATTAGCGTGTGGGAGAATTGCGTTTTTGAAAAAAATGTTCGTGTGTGTTTGTGGGGAAATATATATACTTTTAATGATGGTGTATATGTTAATTACCTTTTTGGTTTTTGGTATAATTAAATAAAAAGGAAATTTTCCTTAATTGATTCTTTTAATTATGATAGCTACCAAAATTTGCATCCAATTATTCTACCATAATACAAACATGTAATAATAATAATAATTATTATTATTATATATATATATGCTTTAAATATTACACACACACATATATATGTTCCATATATACTGATTTCTATATAAGTGTGTGTATATATATACACACTATACCATAAATGTCGGTTATTCCGAATTCGCATGTATAGTCCCTCAACTATGGACGGGAATGAAACTTCCATAAACTTTCACCGACGTGCAAGATCCCTAAATTATAGTTGATGTGTAAATTTGTCCATGAACCTTAGTCTCTATATAAATTGGTCCTTAAACTATGATTATCAAGCAATTTCGTCCTTATACTTAGGTTAATGACAAGTAGAGAATTTTAGGTTATTATACACATCTTCTTTGAATGCCACTAATTCATTTGGCTCCTTCGTGATTAATTTATTCGTTTCTACATGTTCTTCTTTAATTGGTTCATCGGGTTGAATAATGAAGAGATCCTCCATTGGCATGTTATTGGCTCATCTGAAATTACTTGATCTTCAATCCTTTTATATTTTTGCATGATGATGTTTTCCCTAACTATTTCATCTCATCTTGTTTGTAAGGTTCATCAATATAGCTTTCTTTACTTCCTCCGGAGTCGCCAATAACAAACAATTTTTTGTAAGATGCAATATCCCACAATATTCACAACTTTGTTTAATCTTCTCGTAAACAATAGGTTTGATATTTAATCCCTTCGGAAAGCCATCATTATCAAATACAATAGGTTGATCATATCCCCACTTTTTAAGTTCTTGTCTAAAGAGAGATTCTCCAAAAAGCATGTCACCTTCATTTAAGTCGAGATCAGTTATTTTGAATTTTTGACCTCTTATTTCTTTTAATTTCATGTCAATGGAGCAAAGAAAAACAAATAGATCAATTGAAAAAAGAAAAAGAATAAAAAATTCAAACAAAAGCAAGAAATACTTAAAATCAATATTAAATAAAAGCAATCCCCGGCAACAGCATAAAAAACTTGCCGATTTTTATATCCTGTAAGTGTACGGATCGTAACAAGTAATATAGTGTACCAATGAGTCCGAATATTGTTCCCATGAAAACTACTATCTAACAAATGGTTAAATTATTCCAACTTTAATTTGATCGAAATCAAATAATAAGATTTGTGATTTGTATCTAAATTATTCTAAATAAGCTAAATTTATCTAACGTACACAATTTATTGAATTTGGATTTTAAAAGTATAAATGTGGTTGCTAAAACTTACAATTTTACCTATGGATCCCCTTTAATTCGCCGATCAAAATTCATTACTATTGTAGTGTTCGATCGAATTCTTATAAAGTATTCATTTTACCCCTCTCGAGTTCTCATTGAATTTATTTAACTCGTTGAATTCCTTATCTCCATGTGAATCAATTTTAATTAAATGAAACACTAGTTCCAAGAATTCATCCAATGACCGCAATAATAAGTATGGTATCTTTACACGTTATACTAAATTACCGAATTTTACTATGTGGTCTAAATCTAAAACTCACATTTCCATTCGTAATTAGATTGGCCAAAGAATTCAAATCATTAAATTCATGAATAAAATCAACACATATGCATTAACTAGATCTTAAATAAAAGAAATAAAGGGCCTCACATAGATTACATTGTTTACTCTATAAATTTAACTACTCATCATAATGAAGGAAAAACAAAAAGTATAGAGTTCATAACTGGGTTTTGAAATCTTGATCATGGAAAGAATTGGATCTTGCACCAAGAATCTTCTTCAACCTCAAAAGTCTTCAAACCCTAGCTTTTGCTCTTTGATCTTGATGATTATGTGTTTTTCTTGTCCAAATTGTGTGAAAATCCCTCAAAAGTGTCAAAAACTTGTATTTATACTCCTTCCCACGTTTGTGTCAATTATAGGGTTTTTATAGGCCTCAAAACGGGCGAAAAAGTGCCCTAGATACAGCAGCGGTGCTACGAAAACAGCATAGTTGCGCCTCAGCACCATAACCTCTTGGGAAAATTTCAACATTGCACCTCCTTTATTATTTTTATCATTACTTTCTCTCCTCATATTCGATTGAAGTGATTCAAATTTGGTTATAAAGATAACTCAAATGGCTACAATTTTACTAGAAATAACTCTTTTGCAATTTGAATGTTTACTGGGTCAAAAATGGGTCTCAAATCTCTGGCTGAAAATCTAGAACATCTTTGTGCGGTTGAAAATTGATTTTTTAAAATATTATGGTCATATTTCACTCATTTTGACTTCTAATTGCATCAAATTGACACATAGAATTCTCTAATCTTCATCGTGAGCTTTGACACAACTTTTGAGTATTTACACTTTGATCTTCAAACTTTGGATCTTGCCCTTTTTCTCCAATGTTCGTTTCTTTCTTCCAATTTCACTTCCTTTCATCGAATTTTACCTAATAAACGAAATATACAATAAATTAGGCTATAATTATTCTAAAAAACTATTAAATGTTTATATTTTTAAGTCCAAATAAGTGTATAAAATACATTTATCAGTGATATTGGCTTGGGTTGTTGGGTTAGATTGGCTTGGGTGATCTTGCTTTTTGAGGGGTAGTTCAATGTGCTCCAAGAACTTCGTGATGTTTTTGTAGGTTATTTGGGTGACTCCAAGGCAACATCTGAAACCTTGGTTTATGATGGCTGGCTGAGGACCGGCGATGTTTGTTATATCAACGATGAAGGTTTCGTTTTTGTTGTAGATAGGCTGAAGGAGTTAATCAAATACAAAGGATTCCAGGTTAGCATCACTAGTGGTCTCCTCTGTACCACTTCCAAATGAGCATGTTTGCCTGAGCTTAGAAGATACTTTTCTGTAACTTACTTTAGGTTGTCTAAAAGTTACTTTTTTTTGATAGTAAGTTTACCTATGTTATCTGTTTAGGTTGCCCCTGCTGAGCTAGAACAGCTGCTTCTGTCACACCCAGATATTGTAGATGCTGCTGTAGTACCGTAAGCTTCATTTCAGAAAATTTGATTGCATGTACTGCATAGAACTAGACAGATGAACAAGATTTTAACTGGTTATCTTCTTTAATACAGTGGAGTGATATCTAATCAGTGTACAAAATTCTTGAATACGATTATGCTTGATTGATAAATTGTTTTGTCATTACTCTGAGAATTAGTCTTCAGGCAGATTATCCTTTACAGCTTCTTAGCCTATGTTTTGCTCTTGTTTATAAACAATCAAGTCACTTTTTATCAACACATTTTGAGGGACTTACAAGTACACCTATTCACCACTCATTTTTATCTATTTTCAATATAAACCTTTTATATACACTTCCCAAACATGCTATTAATTTGATTATTAATTTCTGCTTTTCCTTCAAGGGCTTGAGAATCAAACAGTAACACATCCGCAAAAATGCAGAATTGGAAAGAGTGATGTTATTTATCCCTGGGGATGATCCCCAAGTGATGTGGTAGGTGATGAGACATTAAATGATAAGACCAATAAATTGGGTATCATATTCACACATTTCATCGGCCTTATCATTTCATGCATCATCATCTGCCACATCACTTTAGGGATCATCCCCGGTGGAGATAAATATCATTATTCTTTAATATAATACTTGGATATTCATCCATTTAATTGGCCATGTCTCATCACTTGTCACATTGCAAGGGGTCAACTGTGGGATAAATAGCATTATTCTTTATTGTTCTTATTGTTTCAAGCCTTATCATTTGCCTCGTCACATGGGATCATCTCCAGTGAGGATAACTAGCATTATTCTTTATTATAATCTTGATCGACATTCCTAAATTCGACATCTGTAAATTTCACAGCTACCCAGACGAAGAAGCTGGTCAAGTACCGTTGGCCTGTGTTGTTCAACGTCCCCAAAGCAGCCTTGACGAAGGACAAGTTTATGATTTTATCTCAAAGCAGGTATGTTTCTCAAAATTTTGAGCAATTTGGTTGTTAGACTAGTATGAAAGCTTTTTGTTTCCATATAACTATCATCCACTAACAATGCTTATAAACATTTTGTTATCCTTTGATATTCTATTTCTCCAGTTATTTTTCCTTGAAAGTACAAAAATTGATCGATTTCACTATTTCTTTGATTAAATCGCTCAAAAAATCTGGGCCTGAGTTCTTTTTCAGGTTGCTCCGTACAAAAAAGTACGACGAGTCGTATTTATTAGCTCGATACCTAAGAGCCCAGCTGGGAAAATATTGAGAAAGGAATTAAGAAATATTTTGCTGCCAGAGTCTAAGCTGTGACAGTATAATGTTCTTTTCAACCTCAGCTGTGCGTGATTACAACGGGGTACAGAACACTATTCTCCTGTGATTTAAATACGAAGTGTTCATTGGAGATTGAAGAATCTGCACCAGCAGATAATAAACTCAGATATGATGCATACTGAGTGAGGATTCAGCTTTGGAAATCCACGTCTAAATTGTTAAATAATTTCTTGGAAGGATCTTCCAAATGTGTGTAAATTAATCAAAAGTATTATCTGAAACCTTCGGTCTCTTTCAAATAAGCCCTTAAAGGAGAACAACGGTTGGAATGAAACAGATATTTATTGTTGAATTCGCGTAGCATGTTAAACACACTAGTGTTTCAATACATTGTTGTACGCTAGACATATTGATTTTTCTCTAATTGTTAAATGAAGGATCTTTGTAATGACTAGTCCAGCACATTAGTGTTTACATGTTTCCGATGTTATAGTTACCATAGTAAGCCCCCACTTTGTTGCAATACTAGTTGTCTTTATAGATGAAGTTGTATAGAAGATTTCTTGTCTTTTTTATATTGCCTAGAATCCTTGGAGGTCCAATTTGTCCATGTTTTATTTATCAAAATAGTGAAGGTATTTGAATCAATCTATGGAAACAAGATACGGACATATGAGGCTAACTCCCATTTTCTACTGTCATCTGTCTACCAGATATAGCAAGAAAGGAATAAGAACTTGGTCAAGAGTCTAGATAACCCAGAACAAATGTCCAAACATCAGTTGAAGAATAATACCATCTAATACCACTAATGTTATAATACCAATTCAAATGGTGCTTAGTAATAAGCTCAATGAAATGTAGAATTAAATGACTTATTTAATTATACATTTCATTTAATATCACATTCATATTACCTAGTTTAGATATTTTAATTTGAGTAGTGTTAAATAGCATTACTTTTACAATGTGAAAAGTGGCATCATAAACTTTATGGTTAGCCTGATAATCTAGACTGTACAGTGGGTTAATTACATACCAGCTCAGCAATCTAGTTATTGCCAAATAGACTGTCACGTTTACTCTACATTAGTCAAACTAACTACATTAGTCAAACTAACTACATAAACAGGATAATCATAGATTCATAACCAAATTGTGAAAATTAAAATTTGATAATTCTATTGGAGCCAAAAAAATTTATCATGGATTGCGATTAATAAGAACCCATTGGAAATAAAAAATAAAAAATAAAAAAAGGCTGCTTGTTTTGGCTTTTAAGCAAAAGCCAAACACGCTCTTGATACCTCAAAGCTCACGTTTCATTTGGCTGCTCTTAAGTTGGTTTTATATGCAACAGCACATATTAAGCAATATTAAGAAAGAAATATAAGTTGAAATCAAGTGTTATGTTTAGTCATGCCCACCACTAACATACCCTTGAAGCTCTACAAACTATCCATTTTTCTATATAAAAGGCGGGATTTGATAATTTCTTCGTGATTTGATCCAAACACAAGGTCACATACTCGTCCCCCTTTCCCAAACAAAAGAATACAGAAAATAGTTCCTTCATAGATTAGCTAGCATGTGTTTTACATAATGCATTTCATATGGTGAATTTGGAAGAAGGAACCGTGTCGAAATCGTCAAAGTCAAATCTCTGTCGCTCTTTACCAGCCTGGACATATATAGACCAAAAAAGAATTTAGTTACCAATACAATATGAGAAAACCAACAAGTTCGGTGTTCAGAGACTCACCTTTGCTAAGTACAAAGGGTCACATGAAAGTTGCTCATCCATGTCTGTTAGCTTTCTAGACAGCATCATTATCCTGAAACAAAATTCAAGAGGAACATCAGAACTATCTACTTAAATAACTTATTTATTGCAACTCCACATCTTTTAAGTTAAAAAAATAAATAAATTATATCTATATTACTTATTTAAAAGGCAACTCTTACTCAAAATAACTAACTTATTTCCAATTTTAATCAATATAAAGACTAGATTTTAAATTTTGCTTATTTACTAATAAGTAAACTATTTAAGCTTAGTCAAACATGGTCAATTGTATTGCAATGATGTCTACAAGTCAAGCCCTGCAAACTATTAATCCAAGGAAAAACAAAACAACGGAACTAGGTAATTAGGTTGCTTCCCAAAAAAATAAGTGTTAAGAATATTGCTCCCAAAATTCAGAAGATACACAAGGACACACGAGATCTAAATAAAATAGCAAGCACGAAAGGGAATGTGTACACTCCCCCAAAAATATTGCCAAAATGAATATCACTTGCAAATTTTTCATATAATCCTTCAAATTTTACAAGTTTGTCTTGAAACTATCTACAGGATTTTCACAAGAATCTTCCAAAAGCCAGCCAGCCAGCCAGCCAGCCAGCCAACTGGCAAAGGTTTTCATTGAAATTTTTTTCCTTCGGCAAGAGAATCGAACAATTCAAAATTCTGAAAGATGTACCTCTGGATTGACGAGTCAATTCGTTCAATCATCTCACATGTTTTATATTGTTCAGGATCCTCTAGGAATCTAACCATTCCATCCTTCTGGTTGATTGTTGCATATATTTCACCATCTTGGATCTGTAATAAGATAGAAACATGTATGTCACAGAAGACCACCTCAGGTCAATTCATTTTTCCACTATAAAAATTGGAACACTGCACCTACCATTTGAAGTACATGCATCTCAGCTTCCTTTGCACTATTTAGATGGACAGTATTGGCTATATCTTGGAGGGAGAGAGTTAGGTAAGTCTGAGTCAACCTCTGAATATTGCGTTTATACATAGACGATACTACTTGCTTCACCAATCCAAGATTCTTGTCCTGAAACAGGGGATAACATTTAGCCCTTTCAGATGGCAAAATATTTGACATGGAACTTGGTGGAAGTTGAAGTGAAAATAAAAACTTCATTGCAGCGCTACTATATCTATTGACTTAAATTACACAAAGATATTGCAAGTGATCAAAAAAGCTTACAAATTCAAACTTCTCATTGTTTGCCTGCACACACGTCTCAAGTTCTGATATTTTTCCAGTAGCATAACTATTCACCAATTCAAGATACGGCTGCTCAAGAGATAAGAAATAAATATATTAATGACTCAAAAGAAAGTGAGGGAAAATGCATATAATGCAGACTCAGATGTACTCCAGCCAAAAAAAAATAAAAAATAAAAAAAATTATGAACAGTTGTTTAGTGACATGTTTCTGTTCATGGATGATTACTCCCTAACTAATCAAGTATCTGAACTTTGTGCCACGCCAGTTGCTAACTGCTTCTTAGTTCTCATCAATATTGTATTGAGATTGGAGATGGGTGTTTAATTTTGGTCTTCGGGCCCTTTTTTGTATCAAAGGTTCATAACTAGTATCATTATATTAATGTACTATATAGTCTAAATTAATCCATAAGAAAAAGATTTCATGCATCTATGTATGTATGCCCCAGTTTTCACTATGTAACTCAGTAAAACATGTCCACGTGTCCCAAGTCTAAGCACCTTTATCATATTTCAATTTAAAACAGAGTTCTAAGTTCTTAAATATTTGCCTATGGCTTCTGCATCCAGTATCATCTACAGCCATTAAGAAAACATAGTAGTTTCCAGGCTCCAGCTTTCTTCCTTATCCAAAATTTAGATTTCATGCTTTCCATCAAGAGGGGCCACAATATTGTGTTTAATAGAGGCTCATACAATGACAGTAGAAGTCAAGGTATTACCTTGCTTTCAAACAACGGATCTGATAATTTATTTCACTTATCTTACTAACCTTGAAAAGAAATTAATTTCTCACCAGTTAACAACCGTAGTCTAGTAATTTAAAGAATGTGATAAAAGATGTGCCTCCCACCCATTAGTTATCTTGATTAATCATAAACAAGTGAACACCTTGCAGCATAAATGTCACAGGAAATTCTGCAAAAGGCAGCTATATCTAAACACCAAGTTATTGGTATCCTGATTAATCATAAGCAAGTGAACATCTTTCAGCATAAATGTCACTGGAAATTCTGCAGAAGGCAGATATATCTTGACACCAAGTTATTGGGCAATTAATTGACGCTGTTGTTTGTTCATAGTTTCTAATGAAAAATATATCAAACTTTTGTAGTACAGACACATCAAAATGAGTTCCTGCACAAGTAAAAAATACTGCAAAGCTGTTGACAGTTACCACACATTACCTGAGAGAAGTTTTTCAGATTTCTTTGAGCCACAGAAGAAGTGTACTTCGGAAAACTGATAGAGAACTGCCGAGAAAAGTAAAATAGGTTCTCGTTATTCTTAAGTAAATAGCTATGACAGGAATAAACTCGTCAAGTTTATCACTGAAGATAATAAGTTAAAACTTAAAAGTAGAAGTTTGCGAAACAGTTAAGAGGTTTATTATGACAAAACCAAGTGTCTTGCACCAGTGAACATCTGGTAGATATATCAGGCCATATAAGATACTAACTTTAGTCATGTAACTTACTAATACAGTGTAATAAAAAAAATAAAAAAAAAATTGCCTCCTCAAAGACATCAAAATATCAAACCAGCAATTCAAATTAATTGGTCTAGTTTTTGGGAAATGTTTATTGCATCAAGATGCATTTAAACCATTATTTGGTTAACGAGAGCAAAAGAGAAAACCTGTCCAAGATGAATGAGCGAAACCAGTATGTATTTTTTGTATGCTTCAACGGCTATAGCATTCAAAATGGACATAGGTGCGGTCACAACCTGAAAGTATTAGCAATGAGATAGATCAAAGGTTTTAAAACTGGATAGTAAAAGCACATCCATCAGCAGTAAGATAGGTAAATCAACAGAGTTATTAGCTGATAGAAGTCGAGTTATTTAGCATTAGTCACAAGAAAAAAAATTACGTACATTGTGCAGCAACTCCAGCGCTTTGCCAAACTTCTTATGTCCTATGCAAATCATGCCCCTAGATGATGCCAAACATTAAAATGAGTCAGTAAGTTCCATTATTATTCAGGCCAGCAAGCTTAATGTCATACTTTCCAGGTCTCTATAATTAAGCATATACTTCTGTGTTATTCAAGACAAAAAACAAAATTAAATAAGCATTACGCTATTTCAAATCCAGAAAATAATCGATAAGGTTAACATGTGAAAGCTTTTTGTCGCATTGTTGTTGGACTTAAAGACAGGAATATTGATTTCAAAATGAGCAACATGATTTAAACACAAAATATTAGGTAATGCACACACAGCATAGCATGCTAGCGGCTAATCTGTCATCATTAACAGAAGTTCAGAGACATGAAAGATACTGAATATGACATAAACGGCGATGCCCGGTTCCATTCTTCAACAAACTAGTCGATATGCCTATTGCAGCAAGATATGCTAACACCAGAATAACACTTTGGGTCAGCACTTGTCAGGATACAGTTGGAGCCATTGGAATTTAAAAAATAAATAAATAAATATTGACCAAATATCTCCAATTACAATAAGTTGTCAAACATATTACTAAGTCTTACAAGAAACTAAGAAACTACATGAAGTTAACAATAAAATAAGAACAAGGAAGTATTTCATTCTGAATTGAACAAGGAAGTGTTTGAAGGGTCTTAAAAACTTGTAAATACCCGACCAAGAAGAAAAAACTTACCCATAATAACAGTAGAGATAAAAATCCCGAGGTTGATCAATCTCAAATATGTCATCCTCCAAAATGGAAAGACCAGTTTTATAGCACTTTGCCAACAAACAAAGAAGAAGAAAATCTTGGTGCAAAGTTGTTAGGTGTTCAGAGGATAATTGCAGCTTCCGAATAGCTGTCAGCATTGGAGCCACACCTCGCATGGGATCTTCAAGCAGCATAACTTGGTCCTTAAACCTTTTACAAACAGATGTAACTGCAAATCAATCACCATCAAAACCGTGAAAACAGTAGATAAGAGCCATATAAATCAAATACAGCATTTTACAGAGAATGTTAGTACATTTATCAGGTGCCAGACGTATTTGCTCAGCAGCACACAAATTGATAAACCTGGCTACAGAAAGTACTAGCTCACTGGCTTGCTCTTTTGAAATTGGAGCAGATGTGGATGCCTCCCTGTTAAAGACATATAAGTAAGTACTAGATCGTTCCAAGTGTAACAGAGAACAAAATTTCATGTCAATAAGTAGTTCAACCTGACCCCACCGCAATTCTCCGTCCCAAAATAAACATTAAGGTCCTATTTGTCTATCATTCTCCAAAAACTCCTTTATCTAAATCTCATTTTCAATCACATATTTTCACAATAAAATATTTTACACGGAAGAAACAAACTGGTATAAGTTTCCCTCGTTTATTGTCAACACTTAATTACTCTTTGCCTTCTATTGATAAAATTTTCTATTCGGCTGTTAAGATAGATGCACTAGTATTATATTGCAAAAAAATCATAAATAAGAGAAGTGAATTAGTCAGTTCACCGGGACGATCACCCTCCCAATTCGAAGTTTATTCCTAAACCTTGTTTCACTATGACAAGAGTCGTAAATATAAAGAGATCGTGACTATGGAGGTATGCTCTCCCTTGACCCCTACTCTAATCAAAAAACAAAAGGCCACTACTGAAGATAGGTTGCCAAACTACAGTGAAGAGTTTCGCATGTTTGGATAAAAATCCTTTCAATCATCATCCCATTCCGATGACTCACATAAATAGCTGGATGATGCCACAATCAGTCCGGCATACAACAATGTACTGAACTACTTCAACAAGCCTGTGCATGAGATGGATGTTTTATATCAGTATCCACTACCCCTTTATAGTCTCCATAGCAAGAAATGATATATTTAGTTAAAGACAATCATTTGCGTAAATTGCTTTTAATGGGTAAATCGATCATTTGAGGAGCAATCTTCCTACTCCCAATCGGATGTGGAAATTCTTGCTCTCATTCTAGCTAGAGGACTAGTGGGCACGTTTATCCTTCATCATTTCTGAAGTTTCAATGGAAAAATTCCTCTACTAATGCTTGCCTATTTTTATTAATTTCGGGGCTCTGAATTTGAAGTTACCACTTAGTAGGTTTCAACACCAAGGCTCAATCCGATTGAAGAAAATAATAATAATAAATAATAAATAAATAAATAAATACAACATATTAAAAATAAACATTTTAATGTGACAAAATTTGACAACATAAACCTCAGGCACAGAAACACAGTGCCTATTAAAACATCAGAATACAAACTAACATGCTCCATTCACAATCATTTAAGAAAAAAAAAAACCATAGAACTCCACATACATTGAGAAGTTGAATCGTCCCCATAAGAACGGTACCGCGTGCTTCAACATAAATAAGTTCAAATAAACTACCAAAACTGAATAACAAGAATTTTCCATTGCACACAAATCCCTAAAGTGGAAATATAAAACATTATTGACATCAGGAAAATAATGCCAGAGACTAAAATCGGAATATACAGAATGTAAAGGTAACCGAGGGAGTGTATCGACGGGTCGAGTTCAGTGAGTAGAGAGGCGAGGCGGGTCGACTCGGATTGGAAAAAATCCTCGGACTGTTTCAAGAGGCTGTGGAGTTGATTAACATCCGATATACTGCCCGATAATCCTTGGATTTGAGCAACCAGCGTTTCCACTGAGTTCATATTCAGATTCATCTCGGAGTTTTTCACCTTTTCCTTTTTCTTTGTGGGTTTTTGCGCGTAATCGATTTCTAAATGAAACGGAGAGAGGAGAGGGAAAGTTATTGTAAATTGAGTTAAGCTATATTGAGTTAAATGTTTCGTTGCAAGGCAAAAACTGGCCCAATCGGATCGCCCCACCCAACCCGATCCGCCCAATCCGACCTGACTGAATTCGGTCGATTTTTTCCATTTTTTTCTTGGATTGAGTTGATTGGCAAAGCTAAGTTGGTCGGATTGTGGGTTAACTCATCCAACCCGACAAAAATCACCCGACCCACTAATTAAAAAACTAAAAAACTTTGTCAAACTATAAAAGTGAGACCCTAAACCCTAAACCCGATCAAAAAAAAAAAGTGAGAGA
>CAIGRQ010328430.1:22593-41491 GCA_903798375.1 Fraxinus sp. D2006-0159
AAAAAAAAAAAAAAAAAAAAACCCCGAATATATATTCATTAATCAAATTTAATGCCATAATATTGCTAGACCACAAGACTACTAAGGCATAAACAGATCTTTTAGTTGAATCTCTATTGCATTTCTACATTCTTTCCATGTATCAGTTTATGAACTTAGATTTCGCTGACTGAGGTTTTCCATGCATATTGTTGATGTCTTAGTAGTCTTGTGGTCTAGCAATATTATGGTCAGTTTGAACATTCCAGTGAACTGCATGGCATTCTCTTTAACTCAATATATTAATGTTGCTTTAAATTTAGTACTTTGATGACTTTAATGTTTGTTGATAGGTCGTCCCAACTCTCAACCCGATCGACATTTGGTTGGGTTGGGTTGGATTGGGTTGGGTTGAGTTGTGTTTCAATCTTTACATGGATTGGATTGGATTGAATTTATACCAAACCGACCACGTTGAGTTGGGTATGGGTTGGGGAAAAAATCGACCCAACATAACACACGCCCACCCCTAATTGCAACTTTGACTTATGTCACAGATTACTCACTGAATTTTCGAAATTGTCTCGCTGGCCACTCAACTTCACTCCGTTCAACTCCATCACTCAACCGTTTAAAACTGCTAGTAGACGCAACTACGTGGATAATGCGAAATCGACATGGCCAGTTAAATACGTCCACTTAATTTCCTACGTGCCAAACCCAATCTTGAAACTTCCCAAAAACGTGAAGCCATTTTCCCCAAATCCCCTCGAGAACCCTAAATCAACAAATTTTTCCAATAGGTGAGAAGACCGCGGGGAAAATTCCCAAACCCAACTAGAGTCTCCATCTCGTCGTTCGTAACCAGAGAGACAACCAGAATTGATTTGAGAAGCTGACTTCAAGCTGCATCGTTCTCTGCCTGTATATGGACGAAAATATTGAAGGTAAATTGGAGTTTTTGAAGATGTCTTTCTTGTTCAGATTGAGGAAGCATAGATAATGAAATTTAACTCATTCATTTTGGAAGGCTTATACAAGATTTTTGTGGTTCAATTTCTCTGTCACTGTAAAGAGGCGTTTCCACCAGTGTCGGTAATAAAGTGAAGTAAAAATGACAAGTTCTGTTTGATAGGGCATGGATTAAGGTTGTTTCTTAGGATACCCTACCTCCAAACCTGGCAGAATGGTCATAATGCTATAAAACTGAGTCAATTTTTTAATGAATAGAAGCTCTTAAATACAGTTTTTACACCTCTATTAGGAGACAAGTATTACAAGGATTGGATAATGCAGTACAATCAATAGTAGTAAATCAACAACTACCACGTAATCTCTAATTGGATGGTAAATTAAAGAAATACATTTCTGTAGTAGATTGAATGAAATTTAATATCGTTGGCTCGTGAGTACTTTGCCCATCATTTTTCATCTCCATAAGGCATCAAATTTGGAAGTAGAAACATATATTTGAACCTAGTATCTATCCTTGAAATGAAACTATATTATGTTTCTAGCTGTGAGGCTTTATCAGTAATGTCAAGTGTTCTGTAAATGAAGTAATTCTCTAACAATTATGTGTTTTATTTGAGCAGAACCATGTAAATATTTTTAAATGAAGCAACCACACACTTATTGTTCTCTAAAGTCAGCGTCTATTATTGTATTTAATTGAGGCGTTTGGCTGCAACAACATATTTTAATTTAATGGCAGGAATGAACAAGTTGATTTGTCATGGTTGCAGGAAGTCGGACCACTACTTGTCCAATTGCCCGACGAAGAACCATGCCTCGTATGCGGCAAGGATCTCAATGTTATGAAGGAGTAGAAGATGATCAATGGAAGTGGCGACAAAAGAAGAAGAGAAGCAGACGCAAGCCACAAGGGAAAGAAGAAGAGGGCTAACGGTCACAACCAATTTTCAAATTCAACACGGTGTCGTTTTAGTTTAGGAATAAAAGTGTCGTTTTGGGTTGTAAACGGAAAGGTGTGGTATGAATTGGATTCTTCTTCTCTAAGTCTTTCTCTATCTCTTTCCCTTTCCTCATCAATTTCTCTGTAATTTCTTTTTTTGCTATTATCTTTTATTACAGAAATAATAAAATTCCATTTGTCATTTGAGTTTATTAATTCAAGAGGTGTGTGATTGGTGTTGTGCTGAGGATCAACCATTACACTCAATGAAAAGTAGTTTAACCGCTTATGTTATTGTGGAGTTATTGACACCAAAATGAGATTTAAAAAACATAAAGACTAAGCCATGTGGGAGTGTTGCAAAGACTAGAGAAACTACACCAGTGCACCTTCTATTTAACAATGTGCATATTCACACAAAAAAGGTAAAACATTCAATAACCATGCTGGTACAAAACAAATTCAAAAACTATATCCATTCATTGATATCATCAAGCATCCATCAACACTATCACAAATGCAACATATTCAACCACCTTTTAGTTAAACATAGTAGCCCTACACTTTCACACAATCAAAATCTGCCTAGCGCCCCTGTCAATAAGCACATACTAGCTGGCAGAAATGTATGGATGAAATGATAGCTTTAAACAATAAGAACATTATTTTGTACTATAATAATTTCAAGAAAGCCAATGTCAAAATACATCCCCAATCTGTCATTTAGAACAAAGTGTTTACAATTTACATACCTAAGGATTTTACACTGAACAAAATAATATTTGAATACCACTTTCCAAAAAAACCAGTGTTGTGTGGCTTTTGCACATGTGGGAACACCATCTAAAGTCTGTCAACAAAAAACAACATACTAGAAGTCAAAAAGGCTACTAACTCCCACAACAGACTAGAAGTCAAAAATGCCAGCAACTTCCATTTCTTAACATATGTACAAAATAGCTAAGCAACCTTTAAACACTCCACGGTTTTAGCGTTGTCGTTTTCCTGCCCTTAAAGCTCTAACACATGTAGCTTCTGCATCTCCCTTATCAATCAAGTCGTGCACAACATCGTCAAAGTTCACATCATCTGTAGGAACTTCAGGAAGAACCGACTGTGTGCACGCTGTTGATGATGGATCAGATTTCAGATTGCTGGATCGCGCTTCATGAGACACCATCGGGGTTGGAATGAAATGGAAAGTCTGTTCATTCATGGGGTTGTGGTCCATCGATGCTCGTTGTTCCCTTTTTGGCAACATTTTACCCTGCATGATAGAATAAGCATGGAATCTTTTATTTTACAGCCCAATGTCAAATACGTTGTACTCATTACCAGATATAGTTCTTTTCATCTATCTAAATGTGAGAGCTAAATATAAAGAAATTTCTCAAGTCAGGACCAAACAAGTTGATTTAGCATAGACAGAACAACATCATAGCTTTTTTTCCTAAAACTGAAAATATAAAATGTAAAATCATATGCAAGAAAAAATAATACAATTCAAGAAAACAGAAAATAAGCTGGTAAAGCAAAACAAACATTTACTCACACGTTCATCGATCGCTCTATCGAAATGTGTGCCAACTGCGTCTAAATGTCCTTCATACCAATCCTGTTGACCAAAAAAAAGGTTAGAGTACACGAATCGATTTATAATGTAAACGAAAGCAAGATTGTACTCACAAAATTTGGTGCATCCGGTCTAGAGTGGTATCGAACTGAGGATTTATCGTGTCCTGATCAAAAATGAATTGAGCAAAATGATAACTGCCATCCTCATCTGATGAACATTGGGAGAGTAGATCCTCTGACAACGGTAGGTCCAATTCATCCAACTCGTTCTCGTTGCCTTCTTTTCGTTCTTCCTGAACTTCATTGTCCTGGCCGTCCAATCCAATTTCAATCACATCAGTTATGTTTCTATCATATTGGATGTCATCGTCGTCGGACTTAAAGTCGTGGTCGGATTCTACGAAATCCGGATCTTCCTCACAATCTGTCATACAATGGAACCACATTAGATTCATGTAATAGGAGTTACAAGGTCAAATAACTCACCAATGATAGAAACCTTATTGTTGTTAGATGCAAGAAACGTGGATGCAATAAAGGTGGTATAATATGATGCATTGATAGTTGGGATGCAATGAAGGATTCTGGAATATTATGATGCATTGATAGTTGGGATGGACATGATTAGTATTTGGGATTTTTATTTTCAGTTTCTTAAACAAAATATTCAGAATTTTTTTATTATTTATTTGAAGAACACGTGTTGCCATTAGTATTTAGGTCAATTTTCACATCTGCTAGCACTTTCTGGTTTGAAGCAGTTTCCAGAATCAAGATTAGTTCATCGTGTAATTAATGTACATTGTAAACCTTGCCATTTCAATTTCAGTTACAATTTAAAAGTTTCTTGGAAATACTCCAACCCTGCTACTTATATACAGAACATTACCAGCAAAATCCTGATAGCGAGATTTTTTACTTGCACTCAAATTTGAAGAACACAATGAAATCCATACCAGCAGACAAAAATAGTCTTAAAGCTCAAAAACAAAGTCAATATCGGACTGTGTTTTGGAGGAAAATTCATAATACTTTGTCAATCCAAAAACTCGAAGTTACCTTCAACAGTTCCGTCCATGTGCACGCTCTTGCTCGAAGTTGAACTTCTCAAAATCAAAGAAACGTTGCTTCTGGTCGGGCTCTCTACTGGTAACGAACGATGGGTTTCTCACCGATTTGATTTTTTTGGGGGTTCAGGGTTCTTGAGGGAGATGGATTTGGTACAAACGGATTTCACGCTCACGGTTTGGGTCTGGGGAAAATTTCTAACTAGGTTTGGATTATACGATTTACAGAGTCGTGTTCATAATTGTAATGGCTTGTTTGGTTGGGAGCTTGCTTGCTTGGCTAATGAGTTAGCGAATGAGATCTTATTTGGAAGGATTTAACCGGCCAGTCATTTTTCCATCAGCCACGTAGGCGCGTTTATTAACGGTTTGAAATGGGTGAGTGATGGAGTTGGATAGAGTGAACTTCAGTGGCCACCGAGACAATTTTGAAAGTTCGGTGAGTAAGTCGTGATACAACCCAAAGTTCAGTGGCTAATAAAACATTTAACTCAGCTATAATACATTTTTTTATTTATTAAAACTTTCATTTTCAATGGCCTACTCATTTTCAAATATGAGTAATGCAATTCATCCTCACTGGAATTACAAACACAGTTTAAGTGGCGTTTATGTGACGTTAAATGATATGTAAAATTAAATAAGTCATTTAATTTCACCTTTCATTTAACCTATTATTTAGAGTCACATAAACTGTGTTTGTAACCCCACTTGAGATGAATAACATTACTCTTCAAATATACGGTCTTAATAAAATAATATTTTCTATCACATTAATAATTTTTCTTTTTTTTTTCAACCACACATTTTTCATCAATTTATTACTACAAAATATATTCTTCCAAAATAATGTGGCTCAAATACACCCTTAATAACTAGCCATTTATTTAAACAATATATTTGTTCAAATGGTTAAATTTTTTTACATAGAGTGAATAGTCAATATAAATGTTCAAAATGAGCTCATATTTTACAGATTCTTTCAAAACTCATTTTCAACAACACCTTTTTAATAAAATAATATTTTACATCAAATTAATAATTTTTTTCTTATTTTTTAATCACATATTTCTTATCATATCACTATTTAAAATATATTTTTTCCTTAATAATATTCATCAAACACCCCATGAATGTCAAATTAGAATTTTCCTTGTAAATCATGGGGAAATTTCGTATTGGCATAGTCAAATGCTACATTTTCTAGCAACTCTAATTTTAGATCATTTCTCTTTAAACACAAAGGCATTTCTAAAGGAGACACCAAAACACCAAATTGCAGAAAAAACGTACAACACTATTCATTTTGCATCAAATGGTGTAAAATCAATTGTACCCTTTATTTTCATTTTCCAAATAAATTGATTAAGAGTATTTGTGTCATCTGTGTTATATATTTTAATACAATAAATTATTATTATTATTATTATTACTATTATTATTTGCATTTATAATTAATAATGTAAAAAAATAATAGTTAATGAAATTAATATTTTCGTTAATTTAACATAATTATTTATTTAGTAATTTATGTAGTTGTAAAATAAATAAATTTTTAAGATAGAAAAAATGAAGAAAATGATTAACACTATTCATTTTGTGTCAGTTTTTGTGTAATGATTATAGAAGGTTTTTAGTTTGGTGTAAAATTGTGCAAAACTTGCCTCAATTTTGGTATAGGGTTGGAGATGGCATAAGATACTCTCTATTTTAAAGAGTAAATCCTTAAAATTATATTAAAAAAACTCTTTAAATTAACACTTTAATTTAGAGGGTAAATTTAGCCACCCAAATTTGAAGAGTTAAAAAACGTTTTTTTATAACTCAATGCATTCAAAATATTTCAATTTTCAATTGAGAAAGATAATATAATAATTTGAAGGAAAGCTAGTAATATAATCTCTTAGAGATGCTCGTAAGGTATCTCAGCGTGACTCTCTAAATACAAATATTCTTTATTTTAGAAAGATATGAGCGTCTTCAAGAGATTTTAATTTTAAAGATCATATTCTACAATTTAGAGAGCATTCATAAATTTAAAGAGTAAAATTTTTTTAACACTTAATTAGAGAACATATTATGTTTAAAGAGATTTTTAAATATATTCTCGAATTATTTATTTATAAATAGCATTTCATATATTATAGAGAGCATTTATAAGTTTAGAGAGACAAAAAAATTTATTCACTCCAACAATATTCTATATTTTGACTCTTCATTTTGCCTTTTTCAAGAAATATCTATTGATTTATTCTCATAATTTATTTAATACATTTTTTATTCGTCAATGGCCAATCAACTTAAATATGTTTTGAATAATTTAAGAAATAAAATATTAAAATCTATGATTTATTAAATACAATTATTGTATGTTAAGAATAAAGGTGTAAGTTTGGCTATCGCATTATAGCATCTCAAAGAAACTCTTTAAACATAAAATACTCTTTATTTTAAAGAGTTAATTCTTAAAATTATGTTCTAAGAGATTATTTAAATTAACATTTTAATTTAGAGGGTGAGGACCAAATCTACTATCTATAAATAAATGCATTAAAATATTTCAGTTTTCAATGAAAAAAATAAAATAATATTTTGAAGGAAGCTATTGAAAGATAACGAAAAATAATAAATATTTTTTTATAGTAGTAAATTAGTGTTAAAATATAAAAAACTTGTTGGAGAATGTAAACTTTTTACTATCTAAATTTATAAATGTTTTCTAAATTGTAGAATATGAGCATTTTGTACTTATGGAATCTCTTGGAGATGCTATTTGATATATGATAGATTGATCGAACAGTTGGACTGACGAGTTTGCCTTGTTGTGCCACACTGAAGCACTTATGTGGTCGAAGAACTTTTCGATAGCTAATATTCTAGTCATATGTCTACATCTAGGAGTATGCGATGATTTCGAGTGACAACAAATTATTAAGTGAGATAATTTGGTCAGAAACCTCCCGTTCGATTTTATTTGATAGGGGAAATATAGTTTTGGTATACATTACTCTCCAAAAATCAGATGTGTAATAATGAGAGCATAAGGTGTATGGTAGAAAGCCACTATACATAGCTACTACGACTGCATGCACATATGAAAAACTCTCCAATTGAGACTTTTCTACACATGCAAGTGTTATCATTCAAATCCACAATATATCTATCGTTGGGTCCACTTCTACAAAGAAACGAAACTGATCTAGTGGTTCCACATATATCTTTTCCCATCTCAAGATTCTTGAAGATTTTGTCTTCCATTGTCGAGGTTGGCGTGATTGTGTACATTTGTGAATCCGTACATCTATTATGAAAAAATTCTTGGAGCTTGTACAGGTGTGCTCTATCATTACGATAACTGGTAACTCTCAATCCTTTTGAACAATGAATTTAGCTATTCTGCATTATTTGTTGTCATCAAATTATATCGAATTCCCATAAAATATGACCATAGCCAATGCTTAATCCCTAGTTTCTTTGTTAAATACTCACATGCAACTTGTGATTTTCTATCTATTTTGCCCATGTACTAAATAAATTCTTCAAAAATGAATGCATCTATAGCTCTCCTAAACAATTACATGGTCACAATAACCCGATACTTGATTTTCAGGTTGCCTTGTATATGGAGCATATAGTAACCACGATGTGCATTGAGAAAAACTTTAGCGACACTATTTATTATAACTTCCCCACAATCAATTTTGTGAAGAACAAATGCATCACTCAATCATTCTCACAATCGACTATACGGAATGGAAGATGATAAATTTGAATTTTTCCATATTAGCATTGTTGTAATAATCAAATTGCCTTCGTCTCTAGATTTCAGGGTTGTAGTATCGACTAGAATTAGGAGTCGCATTAATTTAAGAATCATCGAATGCATTGTGTAATAGACACAAATAAATAATTGATGTGGTTATTGTCACCAGTCTCAAAAAAGAACTTCGAGACATGATTAGTTCTCTCGTATTAGGACAATACCTGGAATATTTTGCATAACTCTTATCGGGTGAACCATCACATTATTCAACGTGCATTCTTTAGCCTTCCAAACCTATTGTAGCTTATGACATCCCAAACTCTCTATGAACGTCTTTAATGATGTTTGCAAATTTATAAATTATCCTCAAGTCCTGAAACTTGTGTATTATATGTCTATCAATAAACCATAATCTTTCTTGTCTATGACCATTGTGACATAGTTGACAAGTACGTGCTTGGACATACTTGCAAATTACAAAGAAATCAGTTGTGTCAAACTTCATTACTCGCAAACGCCAATTGCAATTATCGTCTACATAGAAAATTGTGTAGATTGTCTTGTTTAATTTCTTTACTTTGAATTCGAAGTTGTGTTTCAATACAATCAAATGCACAGCTTCCTGGAGATCCTATTAAACAATTGGTCAACCTGCAATGAACCACTCGCGAAGAATGAGAAGATTATGCATTGGGCCCAGCCTGTGAGTTTCCACTTATTCATATTTTTGAATGGATAAAGCAATTAGATCCTAGTTTGTAAATGAAATTTCCTCCTCATTATCTTGAACTACCACATGTATTCTGTGCATAACAGTAAGATCATGGTATGTAGCAACTATATTTAGAATAACTACGTGAAAGCGCAAGATTGACTAATCAAAAGGAGGGTTGAATTGGTTATTAAAATTTTTTCGTTAATCACTCAAGTTCTAATAGAGTAAACACGCAAATTGTAGAGAATAATCTAAACACAAGTAAGTACGTAAATGGAACAATGAAAATTTGAGCAAAGTAAAAGTGTTAAGTAAAAGGGATAGAGAATGCAAACGATATAATATGGAGGTTCGATCTCAGGCAATGATCTACGTCCCCCGTTACCAAGTTCTCTGGCACGAGCAAGGCCTTCTTTTACTATGTTGATTGACTTATGATGCTCCAACCATTTACAACATTTTCAGTGACTTACAACCAAGGAACATCGATCATTTTACAACGTTGAGCTTTCCGGGACCTCAACATGATCCACAACTCAAAATGAATTTACAAATGAATGATTCTGTTCTTAATGAATGATAAACCCAAAGTTAAGTACAAGAAGAGAAATATGGTAACACTTTGATAGATGGTAATAAATGAAGCTCAAGAGTTTTATTTAATGATGATCAATGCGGTGAGAAATTAATTCAATTTTAGCTCACAAGATACTCAATTGAATGCTCTACGTTGTTTTAATAAATGAGAATTGAGTTGGTATTTATAGAGATGAAAAAAGCCAAAGTTTCCGTCAAGCCAGATGACCGGCCCGATCGATCGTCAATTTTCGGATGACCAAAATGACCATTTCTACGGAAAGAATCAAAAGTCAGAACGGTAAAAAATCGGACCGTTTGAGGGACGTCCAGTTGACTGCCTAGAGTGGGGCGGTCCGCTTTTTGATCTTTTGTTTGCTTTTTGACTTTTTGAAAAGTGTGGCCTTTTGATAAGCATTTTCACTAACTTTTTAAGATAAGAAATTATTTTAAAATGTTTAAAAAAAGTTAGTTTTTGAAAATCGCTTTTCCATTGTATCAAATCATGACTTTTTAATGCATCAGCTCTTTAGTAATAAAATAATCTTGAGCTTATATCATTTGTACCATGTATCGAGGTGCTAGTATCTTTACATAATTTGCTAAGAGGACAAGTATATGGTCTTGTTCCAAGGTTCGACTCTCGTTTTCTTGAATGATTTCTTGAATGTGGCTTTCGACCCCGGTTTTCTTCATGAGTTCAGTTTGTGAGTCTTGATTTTGATCTTTTAAGCTCTCGTCTCGAATGATTTGACTTGAATGCTTGACTTTCACTTTGATTTTCACTTCGATTCCAATTTGTGATGTGTTGATTTTGACAATGCTTGATAAATTTTAACCCTGAACTATCATAACTTAAAATCAATTGTTAGAAACAATATTAATTTTATTTGTTATAATCAAAACATTAAGGGTATAATCAACCATATGACAACAATTTCCCCATATGAAATCAACCATAGGTCAACACTACGTCATCATCCGAGCGGAAACACCGATGTATTCCAATGATCATACATATTAAAATCCACTTCATCAGATGCTTCGTGTTTGTTCACTATAAGAGATTTTATTTTTCACTAAAGTTACACAAAGATGAGAACTATGGTCTTTATTCAGTTATACTAGTCAGCGTATTTGCACTATAGAAGTAATCGTTACCAATGGAACCAAAATATTTGAATGGTTGAGAAATAGAAATCCCAAATTCATCTCGTATTCAGAGGGGTCAATGTTTAAGACGTTTTGTAAATCACAATACATACCGTATATGATATAACCGATGTTAACAAAATGCATAAATACCTTCTCCGCCACACATCCAGTTCCATAAATACCGATCATTTTCATACATTTGAAATTTATCAAGTAACCAACTAGACAAGTGTCAATTTTGTATCTACACTTTAATTCGTAATTAAAAAAATTTATATGAAGAAAAGAAGGAAAGATAAATAGACGTTCCTTAATGAATTGTCTGTGCCATCTGTAATAGACAGTTATACTATTCGGATGGAAAATTTTCCATTATAGAGTTGTTCAACAAATTGTAAAAATATTTAAAGACATGTTAAAATAAGTTAAAATATGATTTAATATTTAAAAAGGTAAACTAATTTAGTGAAAAAGATGATAAATATACTTAGCAATTCAAAGTAATCCATATTCACCTAATCTTTTAGCGTGTGTTCGGTAGAGATTAAAATTGAAAAATTAATCGTTATTGTTGATTTTATTAGAAGAGTGAGACTCAATAACGATCATATTTTCAATTTTAATTGAATTTTGACTCCAACCAAACAAACTCTTAGTTAAAGAGATGATAAATATTTGAAATTTCAACCTTTTTATCACAATTTTTTCAAAAATTACTAGAACTCCACGTAATGGTTGTCAAAGAGGATCTTAATTCATGTGAAAATTCCCCTCCTCTTCACGAGAACACTTAGGGTGTGTTTGATACACCATGAATTCCATGGAAAATGGAAATAGTTTTCCATTTTTCAAGTTTTGTGCTGTTTGATAGCATATGTTTTCCATGTAAAATGTTTTCCTCCCTTTTTCTAGGTACAACCCTTTGATGCACAAATGATGGAAAATGTTTTCCCACCTATTAGGTGGGAAAATATTTTCCACCTTTTTTCTTTTTTTTTTTAGATGGCAACCAATTCTATCAACCATTGTAAAAAGAATTTTCATTTTTGTTGACAATTTCTATACAAAATAAAGTCAAACGAATATGGTAATTATTTCTAATTGTTTAANAGCAACAAATTCTATCAACTATTGCAAAAAGAATTTTCACTTTTGTTGACAATTTCTATGCAAAATAAAGTCAAACGAATATGATTTTTTTTTCTAATTGTTTAAATTTTTTTTTTTTACTTTTTTGTAATTGGAACAAATTATTGACTCAATGGTAGAAAGAATTATCATTTTCATGGACAATTTCTATAAAAAATGAAGTCAAACGGATATCAAACTTTCAACATTTTTTAGATGGAAAATTATATCAATCAAACACAATTAATTACAATTTTCAGTAAAACAAATTCCAGGCATTTCAATTCCCAGTAAAACATTTTCTTTCCACCTATTTTCCACTTGCAATCAAACGGACGCTTATTTCACTTTCTAAACGGAGAAGCAGTAAGAAGAACGCTTATTTTACTTTACCAGGGAATTCAGTTCTGTACGCCACACGAAGCAGTAAGAAGAAGCTTCTCACTAAATCTACGGTATACCTTTTCTATCCCCCTCTAAATTAGTGGATTTGCTAGTTTTGCAGAAAGATTCGGGTTTTACAATCTCTGTTTTCGGAACGTCGATAAATTGAATATCGGGGTTTCCTTTAATTGTTCATTATATATCTGACTTGATTCGATACTTGATTTATCGCGTCTGACAGTTTGCAGAAAGATTAGGGTTTTTGGACATTGTTTCGGTAATTAGGACGCCGATTATTGAAGGGTTTCTATTTAATTGAATCAGGGTGTTTATGGATGAGTCAAAGCATAAATCTAAGAGAGAGGGTTCTGAAAAAGAAGAATCGAGGAGGTCTCACCGAGACAGGGATGATAAAGATCGTGGAAAAGAGAGAAATGGTGAGAGGGATAGGGAGAGAGAGAAGGAGAAGGAGAGGGAGAAGAGTATTGATGATAAGCATAGAGAAAAAGAAAAGCACAAGGAGAGGCACAAAGAGAAGGAAAGGAAAAAGGACAGAGACAAGGCCAAAGACAGAGAGAGGGATAGGGAAGATAGAGAAGATAGAGAGAGGGAAAGGGAAAGGGAGAAGGAAAGGCGGAGGGAACGAGAAAGAGTGCGGGAGGAAAGAGAGAGGGAGAAGGAAAGAGAGAGAGAAAGAGACAGAGAGAGGGAGAGGAAGGAGAGGGATCGAGAAAGAGAGAGAGAAAGGAGGGAGAGAGACAGGGAAGAGAGGGAGAGGGAGAGGGAGAAGGAGAAGGAGAAAATACGAGATAGGGGGAGACGCCGTGAAATGGATCGGGCACACAGTAGTGGTGATGATGATGATGATGTTATGGACCGTGAGAGAAAAAGGCGGAGGAAAGAGGATGATAATAAGAACAGGGATCGTCAACGAAGTAACAAGTCCAACAGGCGCAGGGATGAACGTGAAGGCAGTAGCCCTCCAAAACGGGGAGACGAAGACTCAACAGACAGGAAAGAGAAAACTTGGGAAGAAGACTTGGCCGAAGAACAAGAAAGATTGGATGATGAGATGGAGAAGAGGAGGAGGAGAGTACAGGAATGGCAGGAGCTACGAAGAAAGAAGGAGGAATCTGAGAGGGAAAAGCTCGGAATTACCACAAATGTGGATGAACTAATGTCCGGTAAGACATGGACCCTGGAAGGCGAATCCGATGATGAAGAAGCTGGCGTTGAGGGGAAAACTGACATGGATATAGATGAGTCTGGATCTGCAAAGCTGATGGATGAGGATGGGAATGGGAATGGGAATGGCTTGACCCTTGACTTCAAGAATGAGGTTGTATCTGCTTCTCAGAATAGAGGTAGCGACGCTGTTGTGGATGATGAAATTGATCCATTAGACGCTTTCATGAATTCTATGGTATTGCCTGAAGTTAATAAGCTGAATGACCTTGCCCCTTCTGGTTTCACCGATACAAGTCAAATGGTGGATAAATATGGTGAGACAAATGGGGAATATCCTAAAAAGAAGGGTGCTAGTAAATCAATGGGAAGAATCATCCCTGGGGAAAATTCTGATTCAGATTATGGGGATGTTGAGAACGATGAAGATCCTTTAGAGAATGAAGATGATGAAGAGTTCATGAAAAGGGTGAAGAAAACCAAAGTTGAGAAGCTATCAATTGTTGATCATTCTAAAATTGATTATCCTGCCTTTCGAAAGAATTTCTATATTGAAGTTAAGGAAATCTCAAGAATGACTTTTGAAGAGGTGTCTACATATAGGAAGCAACTGGAACTTAAGATACATGGAAAGGATGTTCCAAAGCCTGTCAAGACCTGGCATCAGACTGGATTATCCACCAAAATATTGGAGACAATAAAGAAGCTAAATTATGAAAGACCTATGCCTATTCAAGCGCAGGCTCTGCCTGTAATTATGAGTGGTCGAGACTGCATTGGTATTGCAAAGACTGGATCTGGCAAAACTCTAGCGTTTGTGTTGCCAATGTTGAGACATATAAAGGACCAGCCCCCGTTGATGCCTGGTGACGGTCCTATTGCGCTTATAATGGCTCCTACAAGAGAGCTTGTCCAGCAAATCCACAGCGACATAAGGAAATTTACGAAGGTGATGGGTCTCAGCTGTGTGCCTGTATATGGTGGTTCTGGTGTTGCCCAGCAGATTAGTGACTTGAAACGTGGGACCGAGATTGTTGTTTGTACACCTGGTAGAATGATTGATATACTTTGTACCAGTGCTGGGAAGATTACAAATCTGCGTCGAGTCACTTACTTGGTCATGGACGAAGCTGATCGAATGTTTGATATGGGTTTTGAACCTCAGATCACAAGAATTGTCCAAAATACACGACCAGATCGTCAAACTGTACTCTTCTCTGCCACTTTCCCTCGTCAAGTTGAAATTCTGGCTCGCAAAGTGTTGGACAAACCTGTTGAGATGCAGGTAGGTGGTAGGAGTGTCGTTAACAAGGACATAACCCAATTAGTTGAGTTAAGACCAGAAAGTGATAGGTTTTTCAGGCTCTTAGAATTACTGGGAGAATGGTACGAGAAGGGGAAAATTTTGATATTTGTCCACTCACAGGAGAAATGCGATGCTTTATTTAAGGATTTACTTAAGCACGGATATCCGTGCCTCTCACTTCATGGGGCAAAGGATCAGACAGACCGTGAATCCACTATATCTGATTTCAAGGCTAATGTGTGCAATTTATTAATTGCAACAAGTGTTGCTGCAAGAGGTTTAGATGTAAAGGAGCTCGAGTTAGTTATTAACTTTGATGTCCCGAATCATTATGAGGACTATGTTCATCGTGTTGGTCGGACCGGTCGAGCTGGTCGGAAAGGCTGTGCTATTACATTTGTATCTGAAGAAGATGCAAGATATGCACCAGATCTTGTGAAAGCCCTTGAATTATCTGAGCAAGTTGTTCCCTCTGATCTGAAAGCCCTGGCTGATGGCTTTATGGCGAAGGTGAACCAGGGGCTTGAGCAAGCACATGGGACTGGTTATGGTGGAAGTGGGTTTAAATTCAATGAAGAGGAGGATGAAGTTAGGAGAGCTGCAAAGAAAGCACAGGCAAAGGAATATGGATTTGAAGAGGATAAATCAGATTCAGAAGATGAAGATGAAGGAATCAGAAAGGCAGGTGGTGAAATTTCTCACCAAGCTGTCCTTGCTCAGGCTGCTGCTTTAGCTGCTGCCTCCAAAGTGAGTGCGGCATCGACACCAATCTCAGCTGCTCAGCTTATTCCCAATGGTGCATTACCTGTTTCCTTGCCTGGGGTCCTTGGTTTAACAATGCCAGGTATAGCTGCAGCTGTCCCAGGGACTGGACTGCCAGTTGGAAGTGGCGATGCAGCTGCTAGGGCAGCGGCACTGGCAGCAGCCATGAATTTGCAGCATAACTTAGCTAAGATTCAGGCTGACGCCTTGCCTGAACATTATGAAGCAGAATTGGAGATAAATGATTTCCCACAAAATGCTCGTTGGAAGGTGACCCACAAGGAAACTTTAGGTCCGATCTCTGAATGGACTGGGGCTGCCATCACAACTAGAGGGCAGTATTTTGCACCTGGCAGGGTTCCAGGACCAGGGGAACGAAAGCTGTATTTGTTCATTGAGGGCCCTACTGAGCAATCGGTCAAGAGGGCAAAAGCTGAACTTAAACGTGCCTTGGAGGAAATAACAATGCAAGCTTCATCCCTTCCTAGTTCAGCACAACCTGGCAGATATTCAGTTCTTTAATAGCAAGTCTTTCATTATTAGATGCTGATTAGTATCATTTTTTTTAATATATTGTACCGCAGTTTGGGCATGTTATACCAATTTCATTAATTATGTGTTAGATATCTTACTTTCAAGATCCTTCATTAGAATGAGATTGGTCATTTTGTTTCTTATAGACAGAAGCTCATTGGAATTTCTTTGTGCGCATGATAATGTTACTACATTGTATATCTGGTGTCTATGGAGGTAATTGAACGCTCGGGTAATCTGCTGAAGTTATTTTCTGTTTTCACCTCTCTTTTTAGGTAATAATATATTCATATCAATTCAAATCTTATTTTTGTTTTCCTAATAGGGCCTTCTGACTTAATTTTTAGTTTTCCTAATAGGCTTATCATTATGTGTGAATTTGTTCCTTGTATATCTTGTTAATGATGGTTCTTTTTTCTTTTAAATTAAATGGCGATGCCTGTTTTGGCAACTGATTAAAAACAAATAGTATACTGCGTGATGCTCGGATGGCAAAGGTTAGTGACTGTGTTACCGATGAAACTCAAAAACCCGAGGTACATTACATAACAAGTAGACCATATTTAAAATTGTAAAAGCTGTCTTGCACGCATAATATCTGATTTGTAGGCCAAGGGAGATGACTCCCATAGCTCGTGAGTAAGGCTCCATTTGAAATATCATCCTCTGTATCGTATGCACGGTTACCAACTCTCTCAATGTTGATTCCAGAAAATTAGCCAAAGAAAGATTGCTGCTAGGTTCATAATTTGCAAATGAAGTGCACACAACTGTAATTTTCTCATCTTCTTGACCTGTGCTTGAAAATTGTGGCTGAACTCATTTTATATTTCCTTACCAGTGGAAAATTAACTTCTTGGGTGGATTTAATATTGTACAAAGTAGTACAATATTGGTCACTTATATTTATTTCCAATATATATCACTGGTTTTGTTCTTAATGAGGGCAGTCCGCAAAATGGGGTTCGAATCCAGTTGTATGTCTGCAAGTGGTGCCTTTACTGACTCTTATTTACTTGAGGTTTAAATTCAGTCACAAAGTATGCTAGAGGAAAGCACAGGGAACAGAGAGAGGTCCGGTTCTGCCCCCCCCCCCCCCCTTTTTTTTACTCGATAAAAAGTGTACTTTTGAAACTATGACATTGGTTGCATCTTCTTTTTCTTCCTCCTAGTCATCTTTATCATATTCTTCTGTTTAACATGATTATCCATCACAAATTGGACTTCATTTTCTATTTTTAGTCCCAAAATTTGTATCGGCATTGTAATTATTTTTCGTTTAGCTACTATGGAGAAATTTACTCTTCACTTCAAGATGGTTTATAGGATGGAAAATGGCAGACTTAGATAAGAATGTTTACAAGTTTGGGTTTATATTCGTCGAGTCATCCGTAGATGTAGACCCGATCATGATTGAAAAAGAGAAGCATTTTTGCTAAATGAGATGATGTGTGATACAGCAATTATTTTAGTACAATTTCAGTGCGCTTTGTGCTAAATGGATGCTCTTTTTGTTCCTTTATGGGTTAAACCACTTCGCAAGAAGAAAAATGCTAGAAGCAGTGCCAGAATTCTAGGTGGCCGGAGGTGATTTGATGAAAAAGATGGCCGTGTTTTAAGCAGTCCAATGATAGATTGTCATGTAATATGATGTCAATTATTCTGGCATTGTAGCATAGTTATTTTTTAGACGTGAAATCATTAACTTTTTTCCTAGTTTCTCATACATCAATTAGGTGGTGAAGAGGTTGTACCTTCCAGGTCTATGTAGCTTCCTTAATAACACCTAGTTTCTAAAGGTCTGTTTAGTCCAATGCAGTTCTTAAAAGAACCTTTTTCAAAGCCCCGACATGCCAAAAATTAGACAACTACGAAAATAACATATTAAGCTTTGCTCCGAATAAAATTTTGGCCGGTCCTGAACATTATTTAACTGCTTTGTTCGGTTTATTTCTGGTTTCACCTAAACATGAATTATGACTCAGATAAAAGATGTTTACTGAATTTCACATAAGTTTTGCAAAGCTTTAATTATAATTTAAGTTAGTCAAATATAATTTTAATCCATATTTCATAGGATTAATATATTATTTACATACATTGTACGATCCGCTCATTATTTGTGCACATTAAGTAGAACAGCCGGCTTATAAGTACTTGAAAACATTACCAAATTTACTTATTATGCCCCTGTTTGGTTGGAATTAAAATTAGATTTTTAGTAAACTTTCATAAAAATTGATGAATTATATAGTTAAAAATTGTGGATCCTATGAAAAGTGTGGTTTACATTAATTGTTGAATTTGATTTAGCCCTTGTTTTGTATAAATTAAAATCCAGATTTTAATCTAAATCAAAGTCAACAACTAATTTTTACCACAAATTTTATGGGATTCACAATTTTGTAACCATATATTTCATCAATTTTTATTAAAATGTACTGAAAATTGATTTTAATTTTCGCCAAACAAGGGCTATATGCAGTGGCGGCCGGGGGCGGCCACGCATGTTGGGCTCTGCCGATTTTATTTTTTTTTGGGAAGATGACTGGCTACCGCGTTGGTTCAGTAATCAGTTGTCTTCTCCGGCTGCTTACTGGTTTCCGTCTTTTTTTTTTTTTTTTTTTTTTTTTTTTTTTTTTTTTTTTTTTTNATTTTTATTAAAATGTACTGAAAATTGATTTTAATTTTCGCCAAACAAGGGCTATATGCAGTGGCGGCCGGGGGCGGCCACGCATGTTGGGCTCTGCCGATTTTATTTTTTTTTGGGAAGATGACTGGCTACCGCGTTGGTTCAGTAATCAGTTGTCTTCTCCGGCTGCTTACTGGTTTCCGTCTTTTTTTTTTTTTTTTT
>CAIGRQ010328456.1:0-11382 GCA_903798375.1 Fraxinus sp. D2006-0159
ACTTGGAGCATTATTGAACTTTTAATGTTCAATAGCCAAATAGAAGCAATTATAAAAGTTCAAAGACCACTCGGGTAACTAGCAAACGTGAAACTTCAGCAATCTATTTGCTACTTACATCGCCAAAAACATTAAAACAACGAAGAGGGAGAAAGTGAAAACATAAAAAGTAAAAAGTAAATGTTAAATTTAGTGTCTCCAAGAAAAAAAAAATTACCAAATAGAAGCAACTACGAAATTTCAGCTACCGTTTTGATATTTAATGGGCCATCACTTGAAGTGATTGCTCGAATTACATATTTACAGTGCCTTGTTTATTTTTCCTTCTCTCTGAAAAAAACTGTTGGAAGTAATGTATTTTCCCAATGTCATTTAATAATTTTTATTGGTGTGGATTGAAATTTTTTTTAATTGGTGCGATGACTATTTGTGACTTTTCAAATGCAGAAGGTGCATACCGAAAAGTTATGATGTTTTGGATTGGATATAACTATTCAAAAAGGTAGATAATGAAAAAATGCGATCTAAACCACTATACGTGGAGAATGTGTGATCTTACAATCCACATTAATTTATGTTAAAATGTGAAATCATTCCAATAACACTTGTAATGAACTCATATTAAAAAGGAATTGGCCAATAATTTTATTAATTAATATAAATCCAGAAGGACTTTGTAATGAAACTAGAATGTTTGACCTCAAAATCGAGATGAACAAATTCATTCCATGTCGATTATATAAAAAATGGCTGAACAAAGCAAGCATGCACAAATCAATACACGCGCAATGCATTTTCACATTTGATTAGAAATCGGAAACGAAGAAAAATAATGTCAAAATTAACCCTTTAAGAACAAATGCGTTTCAGGGGATGGAGTATTACAATTTTTATATTATTTTAATTTCTTCAATAAGTTGTTATTAATGAGTTAATTTTAGCTATTTAATAAGTAGTGTAGAAGTGCTCCTATTTAATTTAAGGAAAAGGGCGAATCTTATTTTGTATTTAATCATACACAGTGGCGGATCCAGCATTGAAGCTCAGCTCGAGCAGATGTTGACCGGTCAACGTTGACAATCAGCTATCGTAAGAGCAAGATCGCTTATTAATATTTTAATTAAATAATATTAAAAATTACTTAATATATATGTAAACGCACTAAAACGTAAAAATCATATATATATGAAAACGTAATTCAATACAACCCAAAATACTAAAAAATCGCTCCATACTCTGTCATTGTCATTAACGCAAATTAAATTCACAATCTACGCAAATATTCTTAAATTCTCAATTTTCATAAATCATAAACCTTACCATTCAGCGACAAAATCCCCAATATTCTCAGATTCTCCAATTCACAAAATTTCCAAGTCTCAAATTCACAAAATTCAAAATCTAAAAAAACCTTAACATTCAGCGACAAAATTCCCAATATTTTTAGAATCTCGAATTCACAAAATCCCCAAGTTTTAAATTCACAAAATTCAAAATCTAAAAACTAAAATATACATGCTCAATTCACAAAGTGACAAACGCATTCATATTCCATAAATAAACATAATTTATAAAACATAAATAATAAATCAAACAAACTAACTAACTACACAAATAAAAAAAAAGAGAGGAGAGCAAACTCACTGTGACAGCAAGCAGCGAAGCTGGGAGTCGAGATTGCAAGACGCCATCATGCACGCCGAATGGTCGGAGAGGCAGAGTGGCTAGGCGTAGCAGTTAGCACAGACAGCAACGCGTCGCACAGGCACATGAAGGCAGCTAATCGCCGATTCGTCGGTCGTCTCCCACTCTCCCTCTACGGTTTGGGTTTCAATTTTGGAATTGAGGATTTGAAATTTTGGATTTGATTTTGTTTGTGGCAAATGGGACGCGCAAATTGGCCCAATTAATTGAGCTTTGTTGTTTTAAAAAAAAGGCTCAAAACACTTAAAGCAAAATACCTTCTTCGTTTCTCTCTGGGTCCGCCCCTGATCATACACAAGGAATGAAAAAAAGGTGGATAGACTATTTGTGGGAATGAAAAAAAAGGTGGATAAATTATTTGTAGAAATGGGAAAAATGTGGATTAATTGATTATTCGAAAATCAATATATTGAGAAGTTTAGATTTTCACGAATAAATCTATCATTTTCTTTTTCTTTTTAAAATATAACCAATTTAGGTTCATATTAGCTTTAGATTAGATCCCGGTCTCTCAGAAAATAACTGGTAGGATATCTTTTCATGATGTCAACAAGAATATCAAGATCCGTTTGAGTTTTGAATTCATTTTCTATTTTTTGAAAGTCTATTTTAAGATTGATAAAATTGTATTTGTTTTGTCATTTTGAAAAATATTTCACAAAACAAAAAACTAGAAAACATGTTTGGTTTGAAATTTTGAAAAAATATTTTATGATATTTTATTCAATGGAAATTTGTTATTTAGTAAAAATAAAGCAATTTTGTGTTAACATATTATTATGTAACATACATTTAAAAGTTATTGAGTTTTATAATATATATTTTTGGCTACGAAAGTAAAATAAAAATAAATATTAAATTGAATTCAAATTATTGGAAATAAAAATGAAAATTAGTGGATTAAGAATTTTTTTATATGTGTTTACTTATATACTCTTTTTAGAATTTTTACGTAAATAATCATTAAAAGCTTGAACCATTTTATTTTAAATTTTAAATTTTAAATTTTGAATTCTTTATTATTTTATAAATTTGTATATTTTTAGAATTTATTTTGTAAATTTTTTTTAAAATTAAGTTTTATTTGTTAAAATTTTATATTTTATTTTTACTTTTTTTATTTAAGTGCTTATTTTCCATGTTTTGAGCATTTTAAGATTTTTTTTATGTTATAAGTTTATCCTTATTTTTGAAAATGCATTTTTACAAATAGTTGCTCAACCACATTTTTAACATTTAGCAAAATTGAAAATTCAAAACAATCTAAAAACAACAAATCAAACACACCCTTAAATTTTAACGTTCGATGGCCAAATAGAAGCAGCTATAAGACTAGAGTTCAAAGATTACTTGAATAATTAGCAAACGCGAAACTTCAGAAATCAATTTGCTACGTTCATAATCAAAAACATTAAGAGAGAGAAAGTGACAAACATAAAAAGTAAAAAACTAAATGTTAAATTCAGTTACTTCAATAACAAATGGAAGCAACTACGAAATTTCAGCTGCCGTTTTGATATTTGTCCCATCACTTGAAATGATTGATCTAAATTACATACTTACCTTTTCTCCAATGTGAAAAAATGTTGGAAGGAGTAATGTTTTTTTTATATGCCATTTAGTCCCAGTTTGATTCTCCTCATTTTAAGCATACTCATTTTTAATTATACATTCACATTATAAAATATGCTACACGTAAACTCAAATTTTTTTCCTGATTTTTAACAACACATTTCCAAAAATACTATTCAAAACATAACAAGGGCTTCGTCGTAACTTTTATAGTTGTGGATGGTAAAGTTTTCAATTGGACGATGACTAGTAGTGACTTTTCAAATGTAAAAGATGCATATAAATTCTATCCGATCATTTTAGTTCGAGTTTATTTCGATCGAGAAAAATACTGTCAACATTTTAGTTTGATCGACAAGGTTGGAATAGTGCAGTACCGACTTTGAAAGAAAAATTGCATTTTGGAAGACAGACGTTCAATATCGTGTTGGCAACTGTATAGGTAGCGAATCTATCTTAAGCAAATTTGCCCCAACATATCTCGCTTCTTCTTCTTCGTCTTTCTTTTCTTTTTATTTTTTATTTTTTATTTTTTATTTTATCTACACAAGTCATTAATTTTAACAACAAAAATTATTGAATTTGAATATTGTGGTCATCATTTGTCCCTTTCGGACTTCTCATACATCGCAAAATGATCCTTTAAGCGATTTAAAATTGATGAGAAAACCAAATTTGACCAATCCAGAATAGCCTAAAATAGCACACACCCCAAATAGGTACATTTGGGTTCACATAAAACCATTCCTTCCCAAGTTGCGTTACTTTTCTGCCCGGGAAATGCTAGGTGTACACTACACCTAGTTTGATAGCTCCCTCACGATAGGGGGGTTGGGGTGGGCGGCTTATTGAGAGGGGATATAAAATTTGGTATACAAGGAGACAAATATTTTCTGTCCAACTAGCCAAATTCTCCAATTTGTATTTTCAAAACCCCCAATTACCCCAAATTCAAACAAAAGATGCTAGCATGATCATTTTTAGGTATTGTTTGACAATTATTTGATAAAATCTTTAGCATATTTTGATAAAAATATATAATTATAAGTTGATAAAAATTATGGATCCAATGAACGGTGATATTAAAATTAATTGTCGACTCTGACCTCAACTTTTTAAACTATTCCAAACAAACCCTTAATATATGTACTTGTTGTGGTGATCCACATGGATCACATACCTATACGATTAGATTCAACATGACCCGGTTTTATGAACAGGTTGATTCATAGCACAATTCATGCTCGGTTACTTGAGCCCACATATATTTTGATGAGTTATGCTACATGTACAATTAGCTTGATAGATGATGAGATGACATGCATTTTGACCATTGACTTATATTTTATTTATTCAAATTAATTGCCAAAACATATACCACTTGATCATTTGCCGACGAAAGTTCTGTACATGTAGTTTAATTGTATTTTGTTTGATAGCTTTACTCTTGTCCCATCACACGTTATCTTGTTAGAATCGAGTTTGTCCATATACGATGATTGGTTGGGTTGGAGTATATTAAATGCATGTAAGCCACTCAAAAGAAGAGGTTGAACCTGAAACCATAGCTAACTGTAAATTCTCTCTTGCTGGGGGAGGACGTATCTTACTTAGAATGCCGTATTGGAATTTAACATCAACTAAATCAACAGAACAATTCATGATTCCATTTGGCATCGTATATGGTGTAATGGAATTGACTAGGATAAGTTTAAGGATAATTCATCCACTTGGTTTGAAAATTTAACATGTTTGAAAAATATTTATAAACGGTTTAAATTATTAATAGATAAAAATAAGTAATGAATAAATAGTTAGTACTTTTAAATTTTTCAAGATATATGAATAAAAAATTATTTAAATATTAATAAACCTGAGTCCACATGAACGGACCCAGACATTTTGTCTTATGTGGTAAAAAAAATAAAGTGTAATTATTTTAAAAATAATTTAATATTAATGAAAATAAGTTAATATGCATTTTGATACTTTGAAAACGTCTTATAGTTATATCATTATCAATATTGTTAAATGTGAATTTATGAGTAAATCAAATTGAATGTAGGAAGTAATGTAAACTGTAAACAAAGTTAAATAACATTCACATTTAATTGAGGAAGTAAATGAAATTTAAATTTAATGCAAAAGTAACTCAAATACATAAGAGTGTGTTTGGTGAATATTAAAATGAGAGAAGTGATGAAGAATATGTGATTGAAAAAGAAGGAAAAGTTATTAATGTGAGGAAAATATTATTTTATTGAAGAATGTGTGATTGAAAATGAGTAGAAAAATGATAATGAAAAAAATAATGTGGGTCAAACAGGGACTAATCTCTAACGATCTTAAAATTCTTGATGTCATATTTCATATAAAACTTCCTAATAAAATGATATAAAATATATTAAAAAAAATTTCATGCAAAAATAATAAACGTTAATAAAATAATAGAAATTTTTTTAAAGAAAAGATGATATAGACGTCGTACATTTGACACATATTTAACTATTTTCGATATCCGTTTGGATCATACATTTTGATTACGATGTAGTGCTCGAAAAAAGTTTTTAGATAACGTAGGTGACTTGTGGATTCGGATAGTATACGATTATCAACGAATTTTGAAAGTTAGCATATTATCAAAATTCTCGAAATACTAGTTTGTAACGGTCTATTTTGATACGTTGTAATTTTTACTACGATTGCTCGTTTCGCAAGTCATTAACAAACAAAAAATTAGGTTATGAACACTTTGAAATGATATTCATTTGACATCCCTCAATCAACGCGTCTAAGTAAATTGTAAATGGCCTCAAAACAATTATTAACTCTTAAAAAAAAAAAAAAACAAATCTTTTGTGACGTCATTTGACCCCACGACCCCATGTTGATATCTCCCCTGTGAGCCAAACATAGGATCATTTCATAAGAAAAAAATATTATTTCCCCGTCTCATAAAGTGCGATTGTATCCATTTTCACACTGTCATTCTTTGATACTCATTATTTTCAAAATATATTTTCTTTCTTTTCTTTTTAAACACACATTTTTCAATAAAATAATATTACCCTAAAAACTTTTCTTATTTTTTATCTACACAATCTTCATCAATCTACTATTTCAAAATGCATTTTTAGCAATTGAAAATATAAATTTTTTCTTACGTTTTTCCTACATTAAATAACAATTTAAATAGGAATATTTCATATTTGTTTATAACAAGGCACATTAAATAAGTATGTTAAAAAATCAACTATAATCTCAATAATAAAAAGGACTTATAATTTGAGACATACAAAAAGAAAAATAAGATAATATTTATGGGACAGATGAAGTATTATTTGACTGTACATTGATGTCTTAGATAAATGTGTACTGGACAACTTACATCATCGTTCGTTTATTAGGGGAAAACAGTTAGAACACAATCATAGCGCACAATAAAGCTAAAGAAATTCTTCTCAGAGCAACTTAAAGCATATGCCATATCCAACATTTGATTGATTCACAATCCAAGTATATATCGCATACTTAAACTCCACACAATTTAATATTCCTTTTACTTTTTTAATTAATTTATTGTTTTAAAATATGATTTAAATTCAAAAATACAAATATAAATTAAAAACTAGAAGATGCAACAAATATATGTTCTGTATCTCTATTCCAGAAGATGCAACAAATATATAAATTAATTTATTGTTTTTCTATCAATTTTTTTTATTATAATCTTAAATTTCATTTAAGAAGTGTACGAGAATATCATCTCTATCACTATCTAGATGGAGAAAAACTCATCAATAGAAAAAGAAATCAGAACAAACCCGAAAAGAACTTGTTCTCTTTTTTTGGAAGGAAAGTGTGACAAGCAAACCCTATACGTATACTGTTCTCCGTTTCCACTCTATATTACTACTGATAATCACTTCCATAAGAAATAAAAAATAATAAGAAAACACTTACTCTTCTGCATCCTACGCAATCAGCCATGGAAGAATCACCAATTTCCAGAACTCAGCCCCTTTTCTCTATTCCAGTAGATATAAATCATAAAGCCACTGAATTCAATCCATTTTCAATTTCTTCTCCCCACATGAAAGCTTTTCATCTTGCATGGTTTTCACTTTTTTCATGCTTTTTTTCCACTTTTTCCATCCCTCCACTCCTTCCCATAATCCGGGAAGACCTTCATCTCTCCCATTCCGATGTCGGAAATGCTGCCGTCGCATCCTTCGCAGGGTCCATCCTCTCTCGACTCGTAATGGGCCCCGCATGCGATCTCATGGGCCCACGTATCGCCTCGGCCACCCTCTCCCTCATCACTGCACCAATAGTACTGTCCACCTCCTTCATTTCATCGCCTCAGGCATTTATTCTCATCCGATTTCTCATTGGTTTTTGTTTAGCAAATTTTGTAGCAAATCAGTTCTGGATGAGCTCCATGTTTTCGGGTCGGGTTGTCGGAATCGCCAACGGGTTTGCTGCTGGTTGGGCTAATGTTGGGGCCGGAGTCACACAGCTTTTAATGCCATTAATATATTCTTTCTTCAATAAAACCCTAGATTTGTCTTCTTCTACTGCATGGCGTGTTGCATTTATTTTTCCAGCAATTTTCCAGGCAATAACTGCAATAATGGTTCTCGCATTTGGCCAGGATTTACCAGATGGAAATTTTAAAGATGTTAAGAAAAACAAGACCTCGGCTGATCATAAGAACAACGCTTTTAGTATTCTCTTTAATGGACTAAAGAATTACAGAGGGTGGATTCTAGGAATCATATACGGGTTTTGCTTTGGAGTTGAATTAACAACTGATAATATCATTGCACAGTATTTTTACGACAGATTTAGTTTGGATATTGAGACGGCAGGAGTTATTGCGGCCAGCTTCGGGTTTGCGAATATCGTGTCGAGGCCGGCTGGTGGGGTGGTTTCTGACGAGATGGGACGGAGGTTTGGGATGAGAGGGCGGTTGTGGAGTTTGTGGGTGGTGCAAACGGTGGCCGGGTTGCTGTGTTATTTTCTTGGTCGAATGAACTCACTTTGGGGATCAATTTTGGTGATGTGTTGCTTCTCTTTGTTTGTACAAGCTGCTTCTGGACTCACGTTTGGAGTAGTCCCTTTCGTTTCCAACAGGTATGAGTCGTGCGTTTGATATATGATGGATAAAAACGTAATTTTTGAAATTAGGGATGCTGAATTTTTTTAATAAACAAATTCCCTTTTAAAGAAAAATATGAAGGATCAAGTTGTTGTGTTAGGTTCCGTTTGATACACAATATTTTTCATGAAAAATTTCATTTTTCAACTTTTGTAATTTTTGATAGGCAAAATTTTTTTCGAATTTTTTTTTTCCACTTTTCCTCATTTTTCACCTTTTTGAGGAAAATAAATTCTTGATATTCTAGGCACAATGGTAAAAAAATTATCACTTTATTGATAATTTTGATGCAAAACAAAGCCAAACGAATGATATTCGATATTATCATTTTTTTTCAATTATTATTATTATTATTTTATTTTTTTACAATCGGAACAAATTCTAGACCCAATGATAGAAAAAAAATATCATTTTAATGGACAATTTTCATAAAAAATGAAGCCGAATGGACACCAAACTTTTAACATTTTCCATGAAAAATTATACCAATCAAACACAATTAATTACATTTCCCAGTAAAATAATTTTTAGGCAAATTAATTCTCTGTAAAACATTTTCTTTCCAGTACCCATTTTCCACCTTTGCAATCAAACGGATCCTTAGTTTTTTTTTTTTTCTGGAGTTGGAGGAGGACCTATTGAGGTTTTGTTTGGTACGGATTAAAAGCAGATTTTAATTTAAATCAAAGTTAAACAATCAATATTAACTATATCTTTCATGGGTCCCACAACTTTTCAACCACACATTTCAAAAACTTCTATTACAATCTATTAAAAATCTAATTTTAATCCCTGCTGCCACCTCGAAATTATGTTAATGCCATTACAATTCTTCTGGCAAAGTGAAAATCATTATCAAAAAGACTTGCAAAGTGGCGAAATCATTATAAAAAAGACTCACTTAAAAGTAAACTTTTTACTATTAGTAAAAAATGCTTTAAAACACAGTTTAGCACAATTCAACTTTTCAGATAACTCATTCATAAGTCCCAGTTTGGGCTCCGTTATTGTAGACTATAATGAGAGGAATAGTAATTTTTTTTTTGAAAAATATGTTAAAAAAAAAAAGAATTTTTTTAGATATGCCTAACATCTTCTTTCATAGAATGCCACGAGCTATTCTGTTAATGGCCGTTTAAAGATAGTTTTTGCACCAATTAATTACTTATTGTCGCACTTTCATCGTCATTCTAGATGTCAAATTCATGGCATCATTCAAGTAAACAGAGAATCTGATGAATCATGTCTAATTAACATTGGACCGGCCCATTTGAATAATATTCGACATGACAATTAATTAGTGGGGTACCTCAAGAGTCAAATTGATCTTACTCCACAGATTATAATTGCGTGTTTGACATTTTATTGAACAAGTAATTCTCTTGATAAGTAATTTTTTTTTGTCCCCATGTTATCATTCATGTAAAACAATAAATCAGTTTTTATTAGATTTTGGTTAAAAAAAAAAAAAGTAAAATGTGTGGCTAAAAAAAGTTGTAGATCCCATTATATTTGTGAATTGTCGAGTTTAACTATGGCGATACTGGCAGGTCTCTGGGTGTAATATCAGGCATGACAGGGAGTGGAGGGACATTGGGTGCAGTTGTGACCCAACTCTTATTATTTTCAGGTGGTGGCCGTGGCTCTAAGATTTCAACTGAGAAAGGGATATCCATAATGGGGTTGATGATGCTTTTTTGCTCTACTTTGCTTACTCTAATTTACTTTCCCAAATATGGTGGAATGTTTTGTGGGCCTTCTAAACAAAACCATGATCCATCTCATTATCGCTTGCTTGCATAATCAATGAAATTATAGGAGAAGATAAATTTCTCGTGTAATTTTATTTTGTGAATTATTTGACTTGATAGTGGTATTGTATGGTTGTTTACTTTGATTACAAACTAGTAAATGGATTTTCCTTTTTGTTTCAGTTAAATATTTCATTCATGGTCCATTTAATAAACTAGTAGAATTGCTGATGTGAGTAACGCAAAGTACGACGTGATACGAAATATTTATTAGCGTATAGTTTGGTTCGTCTATAGGTAACATGTCTTGCTAAACTTGTTGTGTTCGAAATAATATTTTTCAAAGTAACAAATATATAAAAGAAAAATATGTATATAACCAAATTCTTGATTTTTTCACCAACTTTCCTCTTGCTACCAGTTCGGTATTTCCGCAATTTAGCATAGGGGCCAATTTATAGAAGTTGAAAAGTTGTGTCTCCAATAGACACAAACCTTTTGGACAGCAATCGCCAGCTGTCAACCGTCCTTCTAGAAGAATACACGTGTCGCCACAGAAAAATCGGGGGAAAAAAATAATAATAAAATAATATAAATCAAATATTATTTTACCAAAAAATATATATTAGCTTGGCCTATGTCCAAGGCCACGAGCCGGCTGGTCGGACGGACNGCAACTGTCAGCCGTCAATCGTCATCTGTCCTTCTAGACGAATACACGTGTCACCATAGAAAATTCAAGGAAAAATAATAATAATATAAATATATTATTATTTTAACTAATAATAAAATAATATAAATCAAATATTATTTTACCAAAAAATATATATTAGCTTGGCCTATGTCCAAGGCCACGAGCCGGCTGGTCGGACGGACGGCGGCGACGACAACGGCGCGCGTGTGTGGACTTTAGTCCCAAACTTGAGCAATATAAATTGGTTTATATTCTTCTTACTTATTTGTGATTGACACTTTTTCAATTTCCCATCAATTTTTGTTTCAATTTATTTCAATTTCAAGCGGTCATATTTTGGCATTAAGTTCTCATTTACCCTAAATGGGTTTTGAGAAAATTAATACAGCCAAAGAAATATTTTTTCCAACTAACGGGACCCACTGAAATAATTGGTCAAAAGTTGGTGAAACCAACTAATAAAAACCAATTTTTTAACCAGGCCTTGACTGGGCCCATTT